>VSMD01124881.1:0-15409 GCA_008750895.1 Mirza zaza
CACCTGTAATCCTAGCTCTCTGGGAGGCCGAGGTGGGCGGATCATTTGAGCTCAGGAGTTCGAGACCAGCCTGAGCAAGAGCGAGACCCCATCTCTACTATAAATAGAAAGAAATTAATTGGCCAACTAATAGATATAGAAAAAATTAGCCGGGCATGGTGGCACATGCCTGTAGTCCCAGCTACTTGGGAGGCTGAGGCAGCAGGATTGCTTGAGCCCAGGAGTTTGAGGTTGCTGTGAGCTAGGCTAACGCCATGGCACTCACTCTAGCCTGGGCAACAAAGTGAGACTCTGTCTCAAAAAAAAAAAAAAAGAAATATGAGAGAGGCCTTTGAGGTTCTAGGGTGTGAATGGAGAGCGCAAGACTGAGTTGCAGAATATGAAATAGACCTGGACCCCTTGGCTTGTTCATTCATTTAGCAAGTAATTGATTCTGTGCTACGCACAGTTCTAGGTCCTGGGGATACAACAGTGAACAAAACAGACAAAAAGTCTTGCTGTCATAATGGGGATGGGGATTTTTAATTAATAATAGGCCTTCTAATAGGGGAATTTTAATAAAGGATTCAGTAGGGGAGTCAAACAATAAGTTAATATATAAAATTTGTTTTGTGTTAAGTTCTGAGGAGAAAACAAAGCAGGAAGGGGGACATGGAATATGGGGTGCGTGTGTGTGTGCGTGTGTGTGTGTGTGTGTGTGTGTGTATGTGTGTGTAATCTTACATACGGCGGCCAGTCACTGAGAGATGGTTGAAGGAATTTCAGCATAGGGCTAGGATTTTGGAAATAATCCCTAAAATAATAGGGAATTATTAAAGATAAGGAGAAATGGTCTGATTCAGTGATGGGCAGAAGGCCCCTTCCACAGCATTTGGAATGAACTGCTAGACCAAAAGGCATAGAGGCTGTTTTGGGTCACTGGCAAAAAGGTGTAAGGCATATTATCTAGAGCTGTTGGTTTTTCCTATATCATAGATACAGGGTCACAAAGACAGAAAGCGGAACTGTTAGAAAATATCTGTAGACATCTTTTTTATCCCTTGTAATAGTAGGAAGATAGGACAAAGAAGGAAGATGGAACAGTCACTCCAAATCAACACCAACTATTATGTCTTTTTGGAAAGGACTATCTGGTAGCTATCACATTGCTAGATGCAGAAATTTAAAAAAGCCTTTTCCTCCAGCCACACTTTAGGCTTCTGGAGCAACTGGGGGAGAGATCCACTGGTATTCATTTGGGCAGATTGTCACTCATTGGCACCTCCACAACTGAGATCTTTGCTTTTTCTTGGAAGAATTTGTACCCAGGCCCTTTCTGGGGCCACTTCTCAAATTGACAGTGGACCGAGACCCTCTATATGTGTTAGCCTTTGCCGATACCTGTCCCAACCAGGAAGTCTGTGCTCCCTCTTGACTTATGGGCACAAGCCTGTCAGTTGACAGCTAAGAGCCCCAGCCAAGTGCCAATTTGGGGGGCAGTTGGATGCTCAGGTATGTCCCTTGCTCCCCAGGATAGCTTGGATGGCTTTTCCCTGCTAAGCATGTAACCCTTGCTACTGTGGTGCTAACTCGTTAGCTGACAGCTCAGTCTCCCCTCTTGGAAATTCCATGTTTACCTGCATTCTCGAGTGGGGTCACTTGCAAATGTCAAAACACCAGACTGGACCCAGTGGCTCACACCTGTCATCCCAGCACTTTGGGAGGCCAAGGCAGGAGGATTGCTTGAGGCAATGAGTTTGAGACCAGCCTGGTCAACATAGCGAGAGCCAGTCTCTACAAAAAATAAAAAAATTAGCCGGGCATGGTGGTGCTTGCTTATAGTCCCAGCTACTTGGTAGGTTGGGACAGGAGGATCACTTGAGCCCAGGACTTCAGTGCTGCAATGCACTACGAGCAGACCACTGCACTCCAGCCTGGGCAAAAGAGCAAGACCTTGTCTCTTTGAAAAAAAAAAAAAAAAAGAAAACAACAACAACAGAAATACTGAAAGAAAAACCAAAACAAACAGCCTCTCAGGTAGCAAATGGCAGAGATAAGATGAAGCAGACCCTTTGGCTTGACAGCTGGGGCGGGAACCAGCAAACAGCTATGGAGTCAATACTCACGCAGCTCCTAGTGACAATTTTTTTCAGGCTCTTTGGGACCAGATTACATGGCTTACAGTTAGGAACACATAGCTGTTACTTCTGAGGATAAGCTTTTGAGTAGAATTAACCTTTGGCAAAGAAAATTAAGGTTTGCTGAATTGCCGATAGACTGAAAAAGGAAGGAAGGTAATCTTTTCAGGTAGAATTACTAAGAATGGGAAAAATTAAAAAGGAGTAAATAGAGTAAGTAAAGAAGTTCAGGATTTTTATCTACTAGTCAGCCTGGTTCACTCTAAAGACCATCAACTTTGTTTTTGTAAATTTTTTTTTGAAGGGCTTGCTGTTTGTCAGTATAATTTGGTGGTTAGGTGCTTGCATTTTGGTTTCTGATGCATTTGGATTCAATTCTCAGTTTTATAATTTCCTAACTGTTGGACCTTGGGCAGATTACCCAGGGGCTCTACAATTCCTAGGAGTGATAGTATCCCTGTCAGAGTTTTGGGAGAATCAAATGAGATAATTCAAGCAAACTGCTTATTAGCATAGTGACTCGATAAGGCCATTGAGTCAATAAATAAGTCTTCCACCTGGCTGAGTCACATTTCATACTGGTCTAAAGGGTGTTTCTTTTTTCTACACTCTGTTTGGTGGTGCACATCTTGGATAATTTGGTACTGAAATTCAGAACACACTGGGGACTGTGATTATGTCAGTTTTTAGTATTAAAAAGGGCAAGTGTCCAAAAAACAAAACACTGATAGTTTGCCCTGTTTAAACTGTAGCTGCCAAGTTTGGCAGCTTCTTTATTGGAAACCTCAGGGAGTTCAGGCAGTATTGTGCTTGAGCTGATTCAGGTCCCCAGAGATTTGAAGTACTTAACACGATGTAGCTCTTGATAGTTGAGAAATTATGGGAAAATATTCAGCTTCATGACTCTGGAGATAATTGGCTAAGGTTTGAACTAGAGTGGTCATTCAGATCTACTGTATCCCACTGTAGACTCATTTATTCATTAAATATTGAATGGGTTCCTACCATTTGCAAGGCCTGGACTAGGTTCTCGAGATAGAGCGTGGCCCCTGCCCTCTTGGAGTGTACAGCCTAGAAGAGGAAGTAGACACTAATCAAATAATCACCTGAACTAATAATATGCACTAGACTTACTGATTATATTAGAAAAATGGCTGGGAGGTAGGAACTCATTATCTCCATTTTATATACAAGGGGACTAAAGCACAGAGAGGTTAAGTAACTCATGATGGTCACACAGCCAGAAAAAGCTATTAAGTGATGAAGCCAATATTTAAACCCAAAGGACGGCATTAGAAAACATTAATACTCACCTTGTAGAATTGTTGTAAGGATTAAATGAGAAAATTCATGTCAAGTACTTCGGAAGGTACTGACACATAGTAACTCTCAATAGAGAATAGATTCACGAGCTAGTATTATTGAAAGTGGGGATGAGTTTCTTTGCAGCATCAACAGCCAAAACAACTATACTTTTCTTTAGCTCTTCCGAGTTGATGGTGTTCTCATGCATGTTGTCATCCCAGCCATTGTAAAATCTTAGGATTGTGGGAACTGTGTATGTTTAGATGTTTTTATTTGCTTGATTCTTTCTCTTTATATACCAGTTTTCAGACTGAGTTGGTTTCTTAACATCCTCCAAAGGTGACCAGTGACTTGGGGAATTTTAGCTTATTTGATATATTTCATTTCCTTATAGATACCTTATTTTTGATGCTTATATTGTCCCAACTTGGTCCTGTGGGAGTCCCTTTAAGTGGGTCCCTGAGTCCTTTTCATACAACCCAGTGATCTTTGATAGCTTTTGTATTCATTTATTTTTTATTTTTATTTTTTTAAAGACAGTGTCTTGCTTGGTAGCCCAGGCTGGAATGCAGTAGTGCAATCACAGCTCACTGTAACTTTGAACTCTTGGACTCAAGCGATCCTCCTGCCTCAGCCTCCCAAGTAGCTGGGACTACAAGTGCACACCACCATGCCCAGCTAATTTTTAAAAATTTTTTTATGGAGACATGGTCTTGCTATTTTGCTCAGGTTAGTCTAGAACTCTTGGCTGACCTCAAGTGATCCTCTTGCCTTGGCTTCCCAAAGTGCTGGGATTACAGGTGTGAGCCACCTTGCCAGGCCACTTTCATACCCATTTAGTAATAGCATTTAGTAACACTTTTAAGGAGTGGAGAAACTGTAGGTATTTAAATCTCATTAATTCTGCTTGTCTGATATGTTTATTCAGAGTGACTGAGCTGAAGTTTACCCTCTCCTTTTTTGAAAAGAAAATTAGTAGTATATACATGTTTATATGAAAAACTAATGCCACAGATGAAACAGTTGGTGCACCTTCAAGCTCTTTGGAAGCTTTAATTTGCATTCTTACAATTGGCAATTATAGAGCAATGTAGCGTTTCTTTCTGTGATATCTTCCCACTAATACCTGTTGGGGGATGGGTGCCTGTGAATGTAGGTAAATAGTGATAAAGAACAATAAAAAGAAAGAAATCCTAAACCAAAGTGTGGATTACCTATTTGCAGACTGAGGAGTGCCCCTAGCCCAGAAAGCCCCATCCCCCAGGACAGCTATGCAAAGTTCCAGAAGGCCCAATTCTAGGAATTCCTTCCCTTTACAGGAGCTTTGCTTTGAACAGTGCCTCCTGGAACTATGGTCCAGCCACTCTCCTTTCCGTCTTGCCTCACAACTGCTTGCCTTGCTTATTTTGTTTATGATCTGTTTCTACCCCACTGGAATGAATGTAGGTGTCTTGAGAGCAGAAATTTTCCCATGTTTGTTTATTGCTGTATTCCCAGTGCCGGAAATATAGCCAGGCATATAATAAATGTGCAGTAACATTTGTTGAATGAATGAATGGATATTATAACTACTCATGCTCCACATGTAAGTGCCCTGTTATGTGTGAAACCACACTCCAAACATCTACACAGAAGAAACTAGAAGGCAGAGGAAAGGCAACAACCACTTTGCTAAGAACAGTTGAGTTTCATTAAATAGAGGCCACAGGTGGGGTTTCAAAGGCCCTAGAGAGAAGACCGTGGAGTGTGAAACAGGCACATGGGCGTCCAGTGGTGAGTGGACAGTGTGGACAGTGTCGGGGCCCAGGGCTCTGAGGGTGCTGGGGGAGGGCTGGGTGGTGTAGGGTGGCTGGGCCATAGGGTAGGAGTACAGAGGACTGAAAATCCAAGTGCTTATTTAGGGCCCAGAAAATGTAGGGTTGAATGACTTAGTTTAGGCAATTATTTTTAAGCTTTGTACAAGGAGATTTTGAGAAGTGTATTTGTCTTTAATAATACTGTAGCTCCTGATAATTCTTATTTGATTATCACTTATACACATGAAAAACCAGCATACCCTTTTTTGGCAAAGCTCCAGGGTAGTCTTTGTGCATAATTTCCAGGATTTTTATGTAATGCTATTAAAATCTGTTCTGTTTTTTTTTTTTCCTCATTCCAAAGAAAAATGTGCCACTGAAAGCAGCTTTTGAATCATTTATTTTCATGTTTGAGTTGTTTGGGAAATATTAACTACCTTTTTTTTAAACAATATTTTGGAGAGTGGAAGAAAACCCAGATGCATGTGATTTATTTTCTTGTATATGAATATTAAAATACAATATATTAATACCATTAAGACTATAACATTTCAAGGAAAAGGGTTTATTGCATATTGATTCAGTTAGTTTCACCCTATTAAGTATTACTCTTGCATTCTGTAACTTCATAAATGAGTTCTTCTCCCTGTGAGAAAGTGCTGCTGCTTCTCATGGCCATTAGTGTTAATTTTTTTTTTTTTTGAGACAGAGTTTCACTTTATTGCCCAGGCTAGAGTGAGTGCCGTGGCGTCAGCCTAGCTCACAGCAACCTCAAACTACTGGGCTCAAGCAATCCTGCTGCCTCAGCCTCCCAAGTAGCTGGGACTACAGGCATGTGCCACCATGCCCGGCTAATTTTTTTTTTATATATATATTAGTTGGCCAATTAATTTCTTTCTATTTATAGTAGAGATGGGGTCTCGCTCTTGCTCAGGCTGGTCTCGAACTCCTGAGCTCAAATGATCCTCCCACCTCGGCCTCCCAGAGAGCTAGGATTACAGGTTTGAGCCACCGCGCCCGGCCTAGTGTTAATTTCTGTTTGTGAATGAGCTGCCTAAAAACTGGGTGGAGGGGAGGAATTCTGAAAGGAAAGCACTTTTATAGAATTATCTTATTTTTAAAAATGAATTTGTTGTTTTCCATCTGAAGATTTTTCTCCTTGTGGGCAAATAATTTAATCTCTCAGGTTTTTAGTTTCCTCATATTAGTAAAAGTTTGAACTAGATATGCTTTAAAATTCTCCACCATTCTCTAAGAATAGCTGATATTCTCATATGATTGGGGAATACTTCTCATTCTTAATGCGAAGAAGTGGTTTCCCTTTTGTCCATTTGTTTAAACTCTCATTTAGACAAATTTAGCACAGGGAAACTCAGATTTACAGAACCACTAAATTGCAGGGTGTGTGTGAGATTTTTAACTTTATAAAGGATTCTTTACTTCCTTTGAATATAAATAAGATTGAGTTCTGGAAGTATAATTTACCCATGGATTTTTAGGATCACATTTGTTGAATAAATCAGGGTTTTGTTAGAGGAACCCCATTTGATTTTGAAAGTTTGAGAGACACTTTTGAAATGGCTTTGAGAAAATGTGAAGTGAATAAATTTGAAAAAAATGTGCTTCATTTCTCATTTTAACATTATTTAGGAGAATGGAAAGTTAGTTGCCAATAAAATGAATTTCACCGTATTGGCAAGTTTTTCAGTATTAGTACTGAGCAAATAACTTGTATAGCTAATAATGTTCTTACTGATTATTCCATTAATAAAGGACTCACTTGCTTCTGAGTGAGTTGCTGGATCTACGTACCATATTTTTAGTGTGCCAGGGGACGTGTTAGGCCTCTAGTAGTCCCCAAATTAATGCATCTTACAAATGTCTACCTTAGACATTGTAATTAATAATTAGAGGTTACCAGTGTTGGAAGGAAACTCTTGGATTTTGTCATGGATTTATAAAAAGTTTTGAATAGTTTTCTTTTTTCCCCCTTCAGAAGCATATTTTTCTTTATTGAAATCACAATGCAGAACATTTGATTCCCTGTAATTTCAGTTTTCTTTGTTCAAAGTGTTTCTTTTCTGGATCTCTTGAGTTTCTGTATGTGATTTTTCTTCCTTTTTGCTCTAATGATAAAGAACACATATTAAAAGGTCTTTTCTCTTTTAACAGCTTGTTCCCTGGATGAGATGGTGTTCCATCTCTCCAGGAGTATTTGATTAAATATCACCTCCATTTTATTTTTCTGGCTTGTCTACATTTTCCCTTTTCTTTATAGTAATTTGAATGTGGTATTTTTTTCTCAATGATTTTTGTAACCTTTCCTAACAAACTGCAAACAAGCTCATGGAAAGTAATGTAACATTTGCTGTGATTTGCGTGGCTGGAGAAATAATGTAGAAAGGGAAAAACGCTACTTGGTTCTGAAAGACAGTGTTGTCATTGGGGACATGTCATCCGACCTGAGAGAGAATTTCACTTCAACAAAGACCCAAGTTGTGAAACTGTAGCTTCCCTGAGAGAAAATGTTATTCAGAGCCTACTGGAGTCATATGTTTTCTAAGGACTAAAGTGACCGACTCAGTGTGCAAGTAATTGAAGAAGGTTAAAAACTTTTAAAACTACCATGCAAACAAATTTCAAAGGACTTTGTCCTTTGAAATGTGTGTCTGTAACACACATTTCACAGTGAATTTCTCAGCTGGAATAACTTAATTAATGCTGTGTTCTTTCTGGCTCCCAAAAGAAATTGTGATTATGAACACTTTTAGAGCTGATGATTCTAAGATATCAACTTTGTCACTCTGCCATTTGAAGTTCAGATGGAAATATTTGCTTTCATAGCTGTAGTCATGATGTTGCTTTATTTAGTAGCTATTAAATTTCCAATTCCATATACTCCCCTGGAGGTGTTCCAGTTTGTACTAAGGTTTCTGTTTCATTTAACAGCATTGCTTATGGTGTGTGGAGCTTTCCTGAACAAGGAATATCAATGAAGTTCTTATTATGGATGGTGATGTTAAGCTATTCTGTGATTTATTTTATTTTTCTTAACAGCTTTTTTTTAAGGATAGAATTTATATGCCATACAATTCACTTATTTAAAGTATACAGTTCAGGCCGGGCACGGTGGCTCACGCCCGTAATCCTAGCACTATGGGAGGCCGAGGCCAGTGGATCGCTGGAGGTAAGGAGTTCAAAACCAGCCTGAGCAAGAGCGAGACCCTGTCTCTACTATAAATAGAAAGAAATTAATTGGCCAACTAATATATATAGAAAAAATTAGCCGGGCATGGTGGCGCATACCTGTAGTCCCAGCTACTTGTGAGGCTGAGGCAGAAGGATTGCTTGAGCCCAGGAGTTTGAGGTTGCTGTGAGCTAGGCTGACACCATGGCACTAACTCTAGCCTGGGCAACAAAGCGAGACTCTGTCTCAAAAAAAAAGTAAATAAAATAAAGTATACAGTTTAGTGGTTTTTAGTATATTGATAGAGCCATGCAACCATCACCACAATCAATTTTAAGAACATTTTTATCACCCTAAAAAGAAACCCTGTACCTATCAGCACTTTCCATTTCCCCTCAAACCTCTCAGACTCTGGCAACCACTAATCTACTTTCTGTCTCTATGGATCTTCCTGTTCTCTGGATATTTCATATATACAGAATCATATAACATGCAGCCTTTAGTGTTTGGCTTCTTTCCCAGAGCGTAATGTTTTCGGGGTTCATCTATGTTGTAACATGTATCAGTACTTTGTCCCTTTTTATGGTAAGATAATACTCCACTGTCTGGATAGACCATATTTTATTTATCCATTCATTAGTTAATGGAAAAATATTTTTGTTTGAAGTCAGCAATCAAGCTGATTGTTTGAAAATAAATTGAAATGATAAAAAATATTATTTAATAAGATATCTTGACTAAAATTTAGCCATTTCATTTTCACTCATGTTTAGAAGTTTTCCTGAAAGGCACAATTAAATGAGATTTAACACTGAATTATTTGATGTAAATGTTTCATATAGTCAGGTTTTTTTAAAAAAACAGCTAGCCTCTTTTCTAGGCTTGCTCCAGGTTGATTAAATATTAAGCTATCTGATCCTTTTCCTTTCTTCCAGCCAGTTCCTTAATAGAGTGCTTCAGGGGTAGCATATGGTTGAATATGAAACCAACCTTATTTGATATGTTGTTAGATATAAATATCAGTGATAGTATGTCTTTCTGGATGGGTGAGTTTTCTGAAGAGCTGAGGATTTTGTTTTTGAGTCAATCAAACATTTTCCTGTTTTAACCAATTTAAACATTTGGTTTTACATTTCTGAAATATATAAAACTTTCTTACCTTCATAAAAATGAAATATGCCAAATAAAATTTAATTTTCTTGATGACTCAGTTATTTGTACTATTTGTTATTTGGCTTTTACTAATATAGCAGTTTCTCTATAAAAGTAGGAATTTTTGCCTTTCTTTAAGCTGAGATTGCTCTGTTTTTCCAGTTGTGTTTTAAAAAATAATTTTTTTTGCTTGCTTTCTTGCTGTCAGCTTATGTAGCTATTGGTATGTTTTCCTGTAACAGATTTGCTCCTAGTTTTCACTTTGTTCCATTAAAAAAGCACAATAAATTACCAAGCTTGTTAACCATGCAGATACAGTTTGATTAAAAGGACTAAGGATTCAGTCTTTGTGCAGTTTTTTGGTTATCAGCTATACTTTAGTAAGTGAGATTGCTAGGTACATGAGTTCAGGATGAGTAAGATGTTATTGCAGTTATTTTTAGTATATTTTAAAGGATAGAAGGAGAAAGAAATTTGAATCAAATTTTGTCTTATAAAATAGAGCATGTTTTCCACAAGACCAAAAGGTAGGTTTCCTTTGCTTATATAGTAGAAATAGAAAATGGGATTATAGATTAGATTCTATAATCAATAATTAATTAGAATTAATTATTCTATAACTAGTTATATTATAAAGCTAAAATGTGAATGTTAAATTAGGGAAGTATTTATTTTTATTAAAATTTACCAGAATTTTAGGAAAGTACTTTCCGAAGAAACATCAGGTAAAAAGAATTGTAGAAATTTTGTGTGTTCTTTACTATACTGGCGGGGTAGAACTGGCCAGATTTTTTCCTCTTTGGTTTAAAACCAAAGAGGTATGTGTAGATTTTTATCCTAGAAATTTGATAATCTGACATTCTGTAGCACTCAAACTGTGATAGTTTGTTGCTGTTGTTTGTTTTAGGAAGGTTTGTTTTTATTGAAGGGCCTGGCCAATAGCCAGCCTACCTACTATGGGCTGTCAGTGTCTTAATTTTCAAAGTACAGTTGACCCTTGAACAACAGGGTGACAACCCTTTGAACTGTATGGGTCCACTTTACACAGATTTTTTTCCAATACAAATATTGGAAATTTTTTTGAGATTTATGACAATTTGAAAAAACTTGCAGATGAACCACATAGCCTCGAAATAGCAAAAAGAAAAAAATTAAGAAAGGTATGTCATGAATGTATAACATATGTGTAGATACTAGTCTATTTTATCATTTACTACCATAAAATATAAATCTACCATGAAGAGTTAAAAATTGATCAAAACTTACATATATAAACACAGACTGTTTTTTTTTTTCAGGCTTAAAAATTAACTTTTATTCACTAACATTATAAACGCAAATATCCTTATGTTTAATTTCAACACAAAAGTTATTCTATTTATAAATCTAGCAAATTTAAACAAGTACATTTAAGGGGTATGTGGCTAATTTTGGGCCTGTGTTTCAAATGTAGTTAAGGGAATGTCTTTACCGCAAACTATATAAGTTTTGTATATCTACTTTCCTTTTTAAATACTTCAGTGTTTAAACCTGTGACCTGATAAATTTTCACTTATTCCTGTGGTGACTTTGGGTTCTTGTCATGTCCCAATAGCTTTAACACATGAGCGTTATATCGAGGAAAAACACAGACTGTTAATTGTCCCTTTGGCAGTGGACAGAATGTAAACAAACATAAAGATCCAGTATTATCCCCATAAAATTAATTGTAGTACATGCTGTACTTCGGTAATAATTTTGTTGCTGTTGTGGTGAGCTTGAGTGCTGCCAGCATCTGCCTAAGATGCAGGCAGTTCATCTCTCCAGAAAATTGCATATCGAAGTAAAAAGTGATCTCTTGAGGATCTCTCATATTTTTCATCATGTTTAGTGCAAGGCCGTAAACCTGGATTAACACCCTGGGACCCATATGTAGTGCCACTAGTGGTGCTGGAAGTGCTCCCAAGAAGCAGAGAAAAGTCATGATATTACAAGACAACGTTGAATTGCTTGCCACACCCTGTAGACTGAGGTTGCTACCATTTCAGACACATGATTCATCTTGTAAACAGATGACATGCACTTACAGTATCAGTAAATACAGTACAGTACTGTAAATGTATCTTCTATTCCTTATGATTTTCCTAATAACTTTTTTTCTCTAGATTACTATAAGAGTACAGTATGTAATACATGTAACATATAAAATATGTGTTAATTGACAGCTATTGGTAAGGCTTCTGGGCAACAGTAAGCTATTAGTAGTTATGGTTTGGGGTAGTCCAGTTATATGTGTATTTTTGATGGCACTGGGGTTGGTGCTCCCAACCCTCACGTTGTTCAAGGGCCAATATGTAGATATTTTAAAATGGCATGTATTGTACTTAAAAAATGGCAATCTGAGCATCCTATTTCCCCTTCGGGAAGTGAGTCACCCACCCTGAAGGGTTTGGGTGAGCATTAAATGAGATATATGCATGGAAACATCTAACACTAGGGAAGTATTTATTGAATCTTGGTTTTGCCCTATCACCTCCTCCCAAACCTGTTTTCCTCAGTGTTGAAACCATGCACTCGATATTACCCCATGAGCAGTGCTATAAGCAATTGGGAGGCTCTATAAATGCTGAAACCTCACGCCAGACATGTGGTAGCAGCAGGAAGTTTGCCAGCTTCCACTTTGACTTACAGGAAAGAGGCAGGCTCCCTGCTGCCTGGCAGAACTTGCCCTTGCATCTTTGATGCTTACCTTGCCCTTCATACGTGTGTCCTCTTGCCCTGATCTCAGTGTGTCAGTGTCTTGGGCCTCTACCAGGCTAGGACCCCGAGGCACAGGGGTGTTTGCTGTGACTGTGGTTCAGGCCAAGCACTTAACAGGTGCTGCTGGATTCAACCTTTTGTTCATCTGCAAAACACATACCAGGCCCTGTTCTCAGCCCTGGGACACATTGTGACAAAAGCTGCTGCCCAAAGAAACTCACCCTGGGGTAAGAGAGCCAGATAAAAAAGATGCACAAGAAGCTGGACACAGTGTCCCATAGCAATGCGGGGTGTGCAGGGTGAGGACAGACACTAACGTGAGTGATTTTATATCTGATGGCCAAAAAGTGCAAGAATCTCTCCGAACAGATGTTAATATCATGGCAGATTTAAAACTATGAATGTGACACTTTAATACTTTGCTTCCCGCTTTGACAGATAAAAATGTATTTTCACATGTCAAGTGCCCAGTTCAATCTTTCCCACAGAGAATTATGTGCCTAGACTTAGGAGGTTGAATTTCTTATTTATAATCATCTCGGTGGCATTGTTGTGAAAATTCCTCAGGTAGGAATTTTGAAGATTTCTATTGATCTAATTACTTGCCTCCTACTCTAAACTGTAAGCCTGCTGTTGATGTTCCTGATTGCTTTCATCAATTTTCTCTGATACTGGCCCCTAAAGTCAGGCTTTTTGTACTATATCTAGGAACTTTTTTTTTTTTGAGACAGAATCTTACTCTGTTGCCTGGGCTAGAGTGCCACGGCAGCAGCCTATCTCACAGCATCCTCAAACTCCTGGGCTCAAGCAATCCTTCTGCCTCCCAAGTAGCTGGGACTACAGGCATGTGCCACCATGCCTGGCTAATTTTTTCTACTTTTGGTAGAGACTGGGGTCTCACTCTTGCTCAGACTGGTCTCGAACTCCTGACCTCAAGCAATCCTCCCACCTCAGCCTCCCAGAGTGCTGGGATTACAGACATGAGCCACCGCTCCAGCCTCTAGGAACTTTTTAAGGCTTCATATTCCACCACTTCCTCTGCTCCCCTTACTGTTATCCTACAGTTTCCTGATGATGTGTTGACTTCTTTTAAATTGAAACAAAATTCACATAACATAGAGTTAATGATTTGAGAGTAACAACTCAGTGGCATTTAGAGCATTTACAATGTTGTGCAACCATCACCTCTGTCTAGTTTCAAAACATTTTCATCACCACGAAAGAAAACCCCAAACCCATTAAGCAGTCACTTTCCATTCTCTCAAACCCCAGCACCTGGTAACCGCTAATCTGCTTTCTATTCTGGGATTTGCCTATTCTGGACATTTCATGTAAATGGAGTTGTATAATACGTGACCTCTTGTATCCAGATTCTTTCACTTAGCATCATGTTTTAAAGGTTCATCCACGTCGTAGCGTGTGTTAGTGCTTCGTTCCTTTTTATAGCTGCATAAAATTCAGTTATATGGATGGACCACATTTTGTATCTCTGTTCATCTGTTGATGGACATTTGGGTTATCTCTACCTTTTGGCTATTGTGAATAATACTATGTACAATTTTTTGTTTGAGTACATATTTTCAGTTCTTTTGGGTATATACCTAGGAGTGGAGTTGCTGGGTCACATGCTAACTCTATATTTAACATTTGAGAAACCTCTGCCACTTTAAAAATGAGGAATATTTAAGATGGACCCTTAAAAATTCACATCGGGTGGTCAGATGTTTCAGAACACATCCTGTGAGGTTAGAGTTAAGCCAGTCACAGATAATGCTATGAATTATGTTAACTTGGTTGAAATAATTACTTTGTTCACTATAAATTGGAATAGTTTTGTAATTAGGATAAAAGTATAATGTAGATATAATAGTTTAGAGACTTAAAAAAATAAATATAGGAGTTTTGGCTGTTCTCTTTATGCTGGCATTGGATTTGGCAACTTTGAAATTGTGTGTTAGATAAATAGCTGGTCAAAAGTACTACTTAAATATTGACCAAAAAAAAAAAAATCCCAAACAACTCTAGGAACTTTCTTGTTCAAATGATTTCAAACTGTCTAAATACAGTGCGATAAAATTAGGCTTCCCTTCTGGTTTCTGTGGGGTCGAGCAGCCCATGAGCCTATGCCCGGCTGGGACGCCCTGCTGGTCAGCTGTCCTTAGAGCGCAGGGGTGTGGGACGCTTCCCACAGCCAGCAGCGTTCCCACAGTGCTTCCTTAATATAGAACGTTCTTAAAAGAAACATTGGCCACTGAAAGAGCTCAACTCCCAAACATGGTCATCAGTTTGTAGTTCATTTTTATTTTGTTTTCATGTAGTTAAAACAAGAAATAGTATGTAAACATGTCAATGTTACCAAATGTCCATCTTGTTTAGGGTAGAAGAGAAAAAAACCTGAGTTTCTAATTAGGAAAAAAACTTGTTTATCCTTGAGGGCAAAGAAAGAGGCAAGGTCCCCCTGTGACTAAATGGGTGAGGGTGGGGGCCAGCCAGACCTCCAGCCTGTGTCTGCTTGAGAGGTTTTGGGGTGGGTGGGAAACATCCATGGGGCATGCTCTAATGCTAACTTTGGTCAGGTTCCCCTTGGGGTCAGTGACATTGTGCCTGCCTGTTTGTATTAGTCCACCAGAAGAGGTGCCCTTGTGTGGAAGTTTGGAATGGCCTACGGGGCAGCTGGGTTATAGTCACCACTGAGATGACCACCAAAGCTGTCAGGCAACCCTCAGGCCTGTGGAATCCCAGCAGATGTCATCTACTGTTTGTTAGGGTGTTATTCAAGCCTATAGGTAAGGAGGTAAAACTATTCAGGGTAAGTGGGGGTAGCTTCTCCAGGGGACAGAAGAAACCCTTGGTGGGCATCAGGACCCCATCAGGGAGAGAACTGCTCTGGAAAATGCCCTGTCACTCTGCAGCCAGGCATTTTGCTTTCTCTTTTAAAGCCACCTTTGAACTCATCCATTGGTTGAACACAGTTTTTAGATACCTACTACAGATTGAGGATACCATGATGAATAAAGTCCTTGTCTCAAAAACCTCCCAGACTAACCCCTTCACTGCTGGTGGGAATGTGGCATATGCATCTGCTGTGGAAAGCAGTCTGGAAGCTCCTGAAA
>VSMD01124887.1:0-15143 GCA_008750895.1 Mirza zaza
TGAGACAGAGTCTCACTTTATTGCCCAGGCTAGAGTGAGTGCCGTGGCATCAGCCTAGCTCACAGCAACCTCAAACTCCTGGGTTCAAGCAATCCTGCTGCCTCAGCCTCCCAAGTAGCTGGGACTACAGGCATGCGCCACCATGCCCGGCTAATTTTTTCTATATATATTAGTTGGCCAATTAATTTCTTTCTATTTATAGTAGAGATGGGGTCTCGCTCTTGCTCAGGCTGGTCTCGAACTCCTGAGCTCAAATGATCCGCCCACCTCGGCCTCCCAGAGAGCTAGGATTACAGGCTTGAGCCACCGCGCCTGGCCGATATATGCCATTTTGGGGCCAGGACTTTTGAGGAATACAGGCCCCTCTACACTACCCTAAACCCTACTTCTTTCAGCTAGACACAGATAACCCCTGGGGGTGGTGAAACAACAGCATGAATCCTTGAATTGCCATGTGGAGGAAAGTGTTAGGCTATTTTATAACTGAGAAATAAAACTCAACTGTATCTGAATCTTTATATGTTCTAGGGTCTGTTTGTTACAGTAGATAATGTTACTCTACCTAATAAAGTTTCTGTCTAAATATTATACATTTTTGTAGTGTATAAAGCAGCCAGAAATTCATTCATAGTAGAAGAGTAGGTAAATACAAAAACTACTTCATTTCTGGGGCAAACATTTATTTTGTCTTACCTATGATTGGAATAAAATTTTATAAGTTTTGAGTAACCCTAAATGATTCTGAACAAATAAACATATGCACCATGACTGGATTCTAAGCATGACAGACACATGTATGACACAGTGGTCTCCAAAGTTGGTATTTGTCTACTTTGAAGAATACCAATTTAAACATCTAGGGATACAGAGATGATCTACTGGAGTAAGGGGAGAAAGTATGGAAACTTTTCTATAAATTTTGTATTTTATAGCTAAGTGCAGTGGCTTATGCCTATAATCCCATCAACTAGGGAGCCTGAGGTAGGCGGATCACTTGAGGCCAGGAGTTTGAGACTAGCCTGGGTAACATAGCGAGACCCTATCTCTAAAAACAATATGAAAAAACTAGCTAGGCACAGTGGTGTGTGCCTATAGTCTCAGTGACTGGGGAGGCTGAGGCAGGAGGATCATTTGAGCCCAGGACTTGGAGGCTGCAGTGAGTTATGATTTGGTGCCACTGCACTCCAGCCTAGGCAACAGAATGAGACCTTGTCTCCTAAAAAAAAAAAAGTATCTTATCCTCTTATAATGTCTACTTTTGAGTTTGTTTTATAACACGTATAACATGATTGTAGGCTGGGCGCGGTGGCTCACGCCTGTAATCCTAGCACTCTGGGAGGCCGAGGCTGGAGGATCGCTCAAGGTCAGGAGTTCGAAACCAGCCTGAGCAAGAGTGAGACCCCGTCTCTACTATAAATAGAAAGAAATTAATTGGCCAACTAATATATATAGAAAAAATTAGCCGGGCATGGTGGCGCATGCCTGTAGTCCCAGCTACTTGGGAGGCTGAGGCAGTAGGATCGCTTGAGCCCAGGAGTTTGATGTTGCTGTGAGCTAGGCTGATGCCACGGCACTCACTCTAGCCTGGGCAATAAACCGAGACTCTGTCTCAAAAAGAAACAAACAAACAAAAAAACCCACATGATTATATATATAGTTTATAAATAAGTACATGTCAAAAATTTTGTACTCTAAGGAAGTATGATCAAAAACATTTGGAGACCAATGGCAAACTATTCATTTAAAGGCCTTGAAATAGTCTTAGTAATATGATAGTGTTATAAATTCATAATGTATTTAATAGGGGGATGGATGAATAAGAGAGTGTTTATATACAGACAAATACACGCAATATTAGATGGGTTATAGTCTTAGCACTATCTCTTACCTTCTTCTGTAATCCTGGACAAGTTACTTAATCAGCCTTGGCCTGATTTTCTTCATCTCAAATATGGGGATTGGGCTAATTTGATGTTTTCATACTCTTGTTCAGTGGTACTCTAGAGTTTCCCTGGAGTCCCTGCAAAGGTAGGAGGAAGGGAGACTACACGTGGGCTCCAGCCTTACCACAGATGCTTCTTGACTTATAATGGGGCTACATCCCAATAAACTCATTGTAAGCTGAAAATATTGTAAGCTGAAAATGCATTTAATACACCTAACCTACAAACATCATAGCTTAGTCTAGCTTACCTTAAACGTGCTCAGAACACTTACATTAACCTATAGTTTGGCAAAACCATCTAACACAAAAACTACTTTATAATAAAGTGAATATCTTATGCAATTGATTGAATATAATACACTGTAGAGTACAGCATTCTTTTTCTGATTGCTGCCACTGCCCGGCATCACTAGAAAGTATTGTTCTGCATACCTCTAGTTCTAGAAAAGATCAACATTCAAAATTTGGCCAGGTTTGGTAGCTCAAGCATGTATTCCTAGCACTTTGGGAGGCCAAGGTAGGAGGATCATTTGAGGCCAGACGTTAGAAAACAGTCTGGGCAATATAGCAAGACCCCCTCCCTACAAAAGAAATTTAAAAATTAGCCAGGGCTGGTGACATCCATCTGTAGTCTCAGCTACTGAGGAGCCTGAGGTAGGAGGATCACTTGAGCCCAGGAATTGAGGTTACAGTTAGCTATGATCACACCACTGTACTCCAGTGAGGGCAACAGAGTGAGACCCTGTCTCTAAAAAAATTTAAAAACATTCAAAATTCAAAGTACAATTTCTACTGAATGCATATGACTTTTGCACCATCATAAGTTGTAAGTAATAAACCAGGGACCTTTTGTATATTTCTTCACCTAAAGTACTTAGCTTCTGGTATAGATCAAACGTATAGGGTAGGAACTAAGAGGTTTAGGGGGAGGAGAGGGCCATAGAAGAAAAAAGAAAAGAGAAAAGAAAAACGAAAAGAAAGCCATTAGGTTAGATCACCTTTTTATTTTTTGAGACAGAGTCTCACTTTGTTTCCCAGGCTAGAGTGAGTGCCGTGGCATCAGCCTAGCTCACAGCAACCTCAAACTCCTGGGCTCAAGTGATCCTCCTGTCTCAGCCTCCCAAGTAGCTGGGACTATAGGCATGCGCCACCATGCCCAGCTAATTTTTTCTATATATTAGTTGGCCAATTAATTTCTTTCTATTTATAGTAGAGACAGGGTCTTGCTCTTGCTCAGGCTGGTTTCGAACTCCTGACCTTGAGCAATCCGCCTGCCGCGGCCTCCCAGAGTGCTAGGATTACAGGCAAGAGCCACCGTGCCCAGCCTAGATCACCTTTTAAGATCACTTTCCAGTTTAAGGAAGTGTAAGTCTTCATTTAAAGGGAAAATAAAATTCTGGCACTATAAATCTCTGGTATTAAAAATAACAGCCTTTTTTTTTTTTAAGACAGGGTCTCACTCTTTTGCCCAGGCTGGGCACCATCATAGCTCACTGAAGCCTGGAAGCTTGGAACTTGTGGGCTCCAGGGATCCTCCTGCCTCAGCCTCCTGAGTGGCTGGGACTACAGGTGAGAGCCACTGCACCCAGCTCAACAGCCCATTTTAAGAAGACTATGTAGGTCGGGCGCGGTGGCTCACGCCTGTAATCCTAGCTCTCTGGGAGGCTGAGGTGGGCGGATCATTTGAGCTCAGGAGTTCAAGACCAGCCTGAGCAAGAGGGAGACCCCATCTCTACTATAAAAAAAATAGAAAGAAATTAATTGGCCAACTAATATATATAGAAAAAATTAGCCGGGCATGGTGGCACATGCCTGTAGTCCCAGCTACTTGGGAGGCTGAGGCAGCAGGATTGCTTGAGCCCAGGAGTTTGAGGTTGCTGTGAGCTAGGCTGATGCCACGGCACTCACTCTAGCCTGGGCAACGAAGTGAGACTCTGTCTCAAAAAAAAAAAAAAGAAGACTATGTAAAGATAAATACAGTAAATATAAAACTCCTGGGTGAGCCAAACATGTGGAAAGTTGTTATTGATATAGCTGATGTAAAATGTAAAGCTACACTATTAAGGATCTGACATCTCGGCTGGCTTTTACTTGAATTAATTTCTCTCAGTCACAAGTATAACTCTTAACAGTGACTATTTTACTATCGATTTTTTTTTTTATCAATTTACAAATCCTGTGATCAGTTTAACTAACTAGTTAACAGAAGGAAACCAGAAAAGATCCCAAAGAGAGTAGGAAGAATTGGTAGAACAGTAAAACTCCACAGTGTCCCTAATTGAATAGTTGCAGTTGAGCAGCTCTGGTAATAACACATTTAAAATTTCCAGGGTGAAATATTTTGAAATACAAATTAGAAATTTGGCTGCCCTATTCTGAGCAAATATTTAAATTGTTTAGTCTCTAAAATTAGCAGTATTCGGCCTTTGGGATTCTGTAATTGGTATTTTCTTGCTAGTTATATTTACATAAAAAATTAAGAACATCTTATTTATTTCACTACAAAATAATTCATTGGATACATTTTACACTCCCTTTCTTGTCTTTCCACTTTATTATTCACTCTGCTGGATTTTCCCTCCTCCCTTGAGTCTCCTCAACAGGAAAAGCAACAGCTTATGCTAATAGTACATGCATGCATGCTGGGCTGTGGAAACAATGGTTTTAAACTCTACACACCATAATGTCATTTGAATAATGGCAACCAGAAACCACTCTTACAGCCCTCTTACCTTCTTCAAGGCTGTATTTTGCAATTAGGTTCTGAATTATGTCGTGGGTGGAGACAGTTATTCAGAAGTAAAGTTTGGAGCCTACCTACCACCCTGACTCAGCATAAAGGCAAGACACACCTTCCAAAAGGCTTTACCGTTGCTCCCAACATTCAATACCATCCTGTTCAGCTTAAAAACCCATCATCCCTCATCACCCACTCTGGTTTGAAATGTTTTCAATTTACGCATACAAAGATACAGGTCCCCCTTAATCTGTTTTATTCCTGCCTCCGTTAAAAAAGAAGACAAAAACAATATGGAATCCCAAATTCACCTTAGTACACCTAGGAACACTAGAATTGAAGGAATGACTACCCTCCTCACCGTCGCAGTTTCAGCAGCCCAGGTTGCATCCCCATTCTCACCTCCTCCTCCCCACCTCCAGACAGGCTCCGCCCCCTTCCTCACAGCCAATGGGGCGCGCCACACCACAGGGAGCCCACTCCGGGGATCCGCCCCTTCATCTCCCCGGGCTGGGGCGGGCCTTCCTCCCCCCCTTTTTTTTTGGGCCCCGCGCATGCGCATTCTCATTGGGCCCTAGAGAGACGCTTAGGGATCGGTTTTCTCTTCTTTCTTTCCGCGATGGTGCGACTCTCCGAAACCCTTCCCACCGTATTATTGCTGAGGACCTCCCCTCCTAGTCACTGAGAAGGTGCTGCTCCGGCCTTGGGTGCGGCAGTACCCGGATGTGGAGCCGCTCTCGCCCGGCGGGGACTCTGTGGCGGGGCGGAGCGCGGCGGCGTGCGCGGGGGCAGAGAGAAGGGGGCCTCTGGGCCCGGGCACTCGCCGGACGCCGGGAGGTACCACCGCTGCCCACGGGGGAGGCGGCGGCGCCGGCGCTCGGGCGTCCACCCCGGAGCGAGGAGAATAAAGGCCGGCGCTTCGGCTCGCTCTCCCCCGCCCTCGCCGTCCCCCCCGGGCTGGCCTCCCCCGGCCCCCTGCGCTCCTCGCGCTCCCGGCCGGGGGAGAGCGTGGTTTCCTGGCGGCCGACGCTGTAGCCTGGCCCGGGAGCCCGGAGGAAGCGGGGCAGTCCCCGCCCACGGCCCCCTCCCCTCTGCTCGCGCGCCGCCGCCGCCCTCCAGCCGCCGCGGGCCGGCCTCCAGTCCGAGCGGGGGGCGCGGCGGCGACGCCTGGGCAGTGGCTGTGGGCTCCGCGCGGACCGCGCAGCCGCCCCCGTGAGTTATTCCCACGTCCCGCGGGGCTCGCTGCCGCCCCCGCCGGCGCCGAGAGTCCGGCCCGGGCCCAACTCCCTCACGGGCCCCCCGGCGGCGGCGGCGGCAGCGGCGGAGCCCCCCGCCCGGGCCCCGATGAGTAACTCTCGGAATAACCGGGTGATGGTGGAGGGGGTCGGGGCGCGGGTAGTGCGCGGCCCTGACTGGAAGTGGGGGAAGCAGGACGGCGGCGAGGGCCATGTGGGCACAGTCCGGAGCTTCGAGAGCCCCGAGGAGGTGGTGGTGGTGTGGGACAACGGCACGGCTGCAAACTACCGCTGCTCCGGGGCCTACGACCTGCGCATCCTGGACAGCGCGCCCACGGGTAAGTGTGGCCCCCGGCCCGGCCGCGCGCGGGGCGGGGACTGGGCGAGACTGCGGTGGGCTGCGGGCCCGCCGGGGGAGAGGCCCTCGGTGGGACGCGTCGCCCGCTGCGCCCGCCTGCAGGGAGCCGAGGGGGGAGGGGCCAGAGAGAATTTTAGGTTCGGTACGGGTAAACAAAACTTTGAGAAAAGACCCCTCCCCTCAAGGGAAATGACGGCAGTGCCACCCGAGGATGCTTTCAAGCCTGGAAGACACAAAGCGCCGGGAGTACTGCAGGCACGGTTCCCCTCCTCCTCCTCCTCCTCTAGGGAAGGGGTTTGGAGAGGCCTGTCTAATCAGCCATTGACATTAATCAGCCACCAAGTGATAACTGTCTGAAGGGAGGCTTGCCTTGCCATATGGTGCCTAGTTGACCGGTTACAATTGCCGAGGGGCCGTTGGTACCTCCTGTTTGAGATACCTTTTTTTTCTTGCCGCCTGTAACACAGAACGACTTAGAGCTTAGTAGTGGAATGCTACTTGGGACCCTCTGGAATGATTTTTCATCTAAATTGTTTAATTTTAATTTTATGTCTTTATAGGAACAGAGCGAAAACAGCCTGAGCTCTTGAAGCATTTCTTTGTGTTAAATACTTTTTACAAGTGGTGGATAGGCATGTTCTTTTTTTGTTGACATCCTGTCTCAGTAAGGTGATGTCAGAGTCTTACCCATTCGCCTAGCAATGAGTCAGTGTCCTCTCCTTGAAATTTTAGGGGTCTGTTTGTTATTGACTTTAGAGTTTTTGTTTGTTTTTTTGAGACAGAGTCTCGCTTTGTTGCCCAGGCTAGAGTGAGTGCCATGGCGTCAGCCTAGCTCACAGCAACCTCAAACTCTTGGGCTCAAGCAATCCTGCTGCCTCAACCTCCCAAGTAGCTGGGACTACAGGCATGTGCCACCATGCCTAGCTAATTTTTTCTATATATATTAGTTGGCCAATTAATTTCTTTCTATTTATAGTAGAGACGGGGGTCTCACTCTTGCTCAGGCTGGTTTTGAACTCCTGACCTCGAGCAATCCGCCTGCCTCAGCCTCCCAAAGTGCTAGGATTACAGGCGTGAGCCACCGCGCCTGGCTGACTGTAGAGTTTTTTATGGTTAACTGAAGGCTCATTTTCACAAAATAAACATCTAATTTATTTTAATTCATTTTCACATACATTTATCCTTGATATTATTTATCCTTGGTATTTTTCATTGATTCAATAGAAAATAGTTCAAACTTAAAACTAGATGCTTTCCAGAATTCCTAAATGAACAGCTTCTAAGGCATTATGATTTGAGTTTGTCAAAACCTAACAAATCTTGAAATGGGCTTATAGTTGTTAGCAGCAATAAAAAAGAAAGTAACTCAAGCCAACTCAGTTTTTGAACAGATATTTCATAAAGTTGTGTCTTTTTTAAATGCTGAAAAGGATGTGTATGTATATGCAAAAGAAAATAAAACAATTCAACAGTACAGAAAGGGGCAGCTGTTACCAGTTTCTTGTGTATTGTTAAAGAATACTCCCTGCATTGCAAGTATATATGTGAATATACTGTAAATCTACTCCCCTTTTAAAGTACAGATGGTGATAAACTGTATTCACTCTTGTGCATTTTTGTTTCTTAATAATTTATATTGATGATTGTTCCATTGTTTCATGGCTGCATAATATTCCAGTGACTGGATGCAGCAATTTATTTAACTAGCACTTTATTGACAGGCATTTATATTGTTTTAGGTCTTATTTACAATGATGCAGTGAATAAATCCTTGTACATATATCTTTGTGCATATGTGTTCAATACTTCTGAAAAAGTGGAATTGCATTAAAGTGCACATATTTAACATTTTGATAAATGCTAATTGCTCTTTTATAATAAAAATAATTTTTACAAAAAATTTTAAGAGACTGGTCTTGCTCTGTCACTTAGGCTAGAGTGCACTGGTCCAGCTATAGCTCACTGTTATCTTAAATTCCTAGGCTCAAGGGATCCTCCTGCCTCAGACTCCTGAGAGGCTGGGACTATAGGCACACACCACCACACCTGGCTAATTTTTTTATTTTTTGTAGAGATGGGGGTCTCAGTATGTTCCCTAGGATAGTCTTGAACTCTTGGCCTCAAGCAGTCCTTCTGCCTGGGCCTCCCAAAGTGCTGGAATTATAGGCAGGAGCTACTGTGCTGAGCAAATTAATTGCGCTCTGAAGACACCCAAAGTGCTGGAATTACAGGCAGGAGCTACTGTGCTGAGCAAATTAATCGCACTCTGAAGACATTCTACCAGTTGACACTCCCTGCAACACTGTATGAGGCCTATGCCTGTTTCTGCATACTCTGTTAAAGTTTTGTTGCCATGCTAGCTCAAGCTTAAGTCTGAACACAACTCTTGGAGGAGTTCTTGGGATCAGTAATTGTAGGTTTATGGGGAAATTTAAATATCTTTCTAGGGTAAGGTAAAGTGTAACAAGTCCTGTGCTATAGTGATTTTTGAAGGGATATTAATGTCTATATGTTTTGTAGTATTGAGTGTATCCTTCATATTAATATTTTTATTATCTTTTATTATCTTAATATAAAAGCAGGTTTTTTCCCAGAGCACTGTTTTAGAATCTTAGTTTAATTTAGAAGATAATTTTATATAGTATTTGTTATGTGTAACAGTTCATCTTGTTCATCTGATTCTTTTAGTAAACATATTAAATGCAGGATAGATGCAGGATAGCCAGCCTTTGTGTGAAATACTTATTGAAATATATTTTAATTTCTTTAGGTTTTTTTTTTTTAAAGAATTCTAGAAGTCATAAGCTCTTGGATCTTGTTTTGCCCCCAAGACTATAATACTATTTTCAGTGTTCTTTGTTTTTCAAAATGTTTAATAATTGGTATCCATTGACGTTTTATTATATTCTGACAGATTTACTCAGTATTTATTATATTCAGTATTTTACATAATGGTTAAAATTAAAAAATTGAACTTTTCATTTTGAAATAATTTCAGGCTTATAAAAAATTGCAAAACTAGTAAGAGTTCCCATTTACCTTTACCCATCTTCTTCAGGTGTTAACATCTTACCAAGTACAGTTATTAAACCAGAAAATTAGCACTCATACAATAGTACTGTATTAACTAATCTGTAGGCCTTATTCAGATTTTACCAGTTGTCCTGCGAATGTTCTTTTTTTTCATCTGACATCACAGTGCATTTAGTAGTGTCTTCCAACCTGGGCTATTTCCTGGGTCTTTGTCTTTCATGATCTTGACACTGATCAGTAGTCTTGTATACTATCCTTCAAATTGAATTTGTCTGATGTCTCTTCATGATTAAAATCAGATTATATATTTTGGGCATGAAAACTGTAGAAATGATGTTTTGACCCACATATCAGGAGGTACATGATATCCATGTCTCATTAATAATTGTGTCAATGTGGCTAAGTCACCAGCAGTTCTATTTACTATTGCTTTTGTGCCATCAGTGCAATGCCAGCATGAAAAAAGTAAATAATATATTACTTACTATTATGAAAATACTTTCTCATGAAGCCCCTAGATGGGTCTTGAGGATTTCCCTTAGGGGTTTGAGAACGACACTTTGAAAATCACTGCCTTAAGACAGAATCTCTCATTGAGTACATAGAGGATTGTATAAGAATGTTCGCAGCAGTGTAGTATGTAAAAGCAAAAAAAATGGAAAAAACTTAAATGTGTATCATCAGGAGAATGAATAAATGAACTGTGAATTTGTACAGTGCAATACTATATAGTAGAGAAAGTTAATGTTAAGCAAATACATTTGCGAAAGAAAACCTATGGTATGTTAAAGTGCAAGACAACACTATTTTTTAGGTAGAGTTTCTCAGCCTTGGCATTATTGATATTTTGAACTGGATAGGATAATTCTTTGTTGTAGGGGTGTCTTATGCAATGTAGGTCAGGATCCCTGGTCTCTATTATTAGATGCTGGCCTCCTACTGGAGAGGATTGCCTCCTTTGAGACTCATTACTTTAGGGATATGTACATGTGTGGTAAATGTATGCCAAAAAGTAATGTTAAATACTGAATTCAAGAGAGTGGATATCTTTATGGTGAAGGGAATGGAGTGCAGTTGGTGCAAGTACACCAGGGGCTTTTTAACTATTGGTAATGTTTTATGTCTTAAACTGGGCGGTTGGTGCATAGATATTTGTTATTTTAATTTTTTTGTGTGCTTGACAAATTTCATAGTTAATTGAAAAAAGACAGCCTATGATATCTACTAGAAGGAGAATTGAGGTTGCCTTTTATTATTCGTTTTTTGTTCCCTACTTACACCCACATTGTATGAACAGAAAATTTATTGCAGTACATTTGGGAATTCAACAGTGGGTAACCTTCAACATAAAATTTTTTGAAACTTTTCAGAGATTTAAGGATTCAGTAGTGGTTGAGTCAATGTGAATCTTTCTGATATCCCCTCACCACATGTTGGATATGTTGTCTGGGAGTTGTAGGGGGTCTGTATGGCATATATGCTTTATTTTTTTCTTTTAGGAGACACATGATATATTTGAATTTATTTTTTATTTTATTTTATTTTTTTTGAGACAGAGTCTGGCTTTGTTGCCCAGGCTAGAGTGAGTGCCGTGGCGTCAGCCTCGCTCACAGCAACCTCACACTCCTGGGCTCAAGCAATCCTACTGGCTTAGCCTTCCGAGTAGCTGGGACTACAGGCATGTGCCACCATGCCCAGCTAATTTTTTCTATATATATTAGTTGGCCAATTAATTTCTTTCTATTTATAGTAGAGACGGGGGTCTTGCTCTTGCTCAGTCTGGTTTCGAACTCCTGACCTTGAGCAATCCGCCTGCCTCAGCCTCTCAGAGTGCCACGCCCAGCCTGAATTTATGGTCTAGGATAGTTAAGCCTTGCAAAGAGGAGCATTTAGTATATATTTGAATGGTATAACTCCTATCTTGTGTCCACACATTATTTGGCTAATTTGTAGTGAGCAAGAAGATTGTGGAAATATATGAATTATTATTTAATTAGTTTGGAGTTAATTTTATGAAGTCTGTAGTCAAGTAGGTATAGTTGACTTTTTATTGTTTGGACATTGATTTTATAGGATTTAGAGAGAAATTGTTTTTAATTATGCTTGTTTTGTGGTCACTTGACTATAGTGTTGTATTGTTAACAGAATGGAGAAAATGAATATGGATTTCCTATTTAGGTTCTTTCATTCTTGGTATGGATCACAAAAAATTAAGAGGTATAGAATATCAGCTTTATTCAAAACTAGCTTCTGTCATAGTTAGTTCAAGCTGTTTTAGGGGTAGTTCAGGCAGTTCTTTGCCGTTTTCTTCCACCCCTAGCAAAGGATGCTTCTTGCGTCATGGAGAAAAGCTCCTCAGATGTTTTGTATTCAGTTGAAGATGTAAAAGTGCTGACCCTGGTTTAAAAAAATGAAATGGATTAATAATCCTCAGATTTTCCTTTTCTGAGGTCTCATATTCTCTTCTGATCTGTTTCTAGAACTACAGTAGAAAAGGTTATTGTCAGGGGACAGAGGTTTAGGAAAACTAAGACTTGGGGGAACAGGGTTTTGGGAGTAGGATGCCAGACCTGGAAAAGATGAAATTATCGTTATGTTTTTTACTAATGTTGTGTGCAAGGGAAACTTTAAAGAGTTCTGTAAAATGTCTTTCTTATTTTATCTCCATCTGCTAAGAGTGTTTTAGAAAATGAAAGTGTGTCCAGTTCTTAATACTCTCTATAGACTGCAGCTTGGTTGAATTGAAGACTTCAAGAAATCAACTAGTAGACTCCTATGTCAGTACTTCTCAAACTTTAAGCAATTAGATCATCTGGAGACCTTTAAAAATGTAGATTCTGGGCTGTTCTGGATCGTTCACAGTCAGTTATAAATTGAACTACTAGTTCTACTCTTTCCCCTTCTCGCTACTGCATTTGACTAGTCTTAAAAAAATGCAGATTCTGATTCAGTGGGTCTGGGATTCTATGAGAGTATTTTATTAGAAATGAAAGCTCCTAGATGTTGCAGATGTTGCTGGCTCATGGACACACTTTGAATAGCAGGGTACTACGCAACTGTCTACCTGAGATGCCCAGGCTCTGTTTTCTCCCTCAGCAGATTCCAAGCCTTGGTTGGTTGTTAGTCATACTGTTACCGAAACAATACTTGTCCCCAAGGCAGAATCAGTGAGAACCAAGAACGAGGACAGGTGATTTGAGGAAAAGGAAAGAGAAGTTTATTAATTTACCAGCGAATGAGGAGGGTGACAGAGTAGCATCTGGAACATTGTCTTCCCTTTAAGCAGAAATACAGGGGGTTTCAGAGGTTGGGCTCAGGTCTGAGTGACCAGTGTCACATGTGGCCTTGGGCTGTTGTTTAACTCTAGTTAGTGGTTTTGGTTGACCTTATCTCCTGAGAAGATGATCTCTTGAGCTCTGGACAATTCTGTTGAGCCATCTCTTGTGGTTTAAGATAACAAAGAACATTTTTCTACCCCTTTGATTACTGGCCTCAGGCAGGAAGGAAGGTTTTAATTGCCAAAAAGGGTGGGGGTTTTAAAGAGACAAATTGTAAAACATTTTGCCCCTTTTCAGACCTTTACCTCTATTATAATACATGTCTTTAAACCAAGATTGGTATTATTAGTTGGGGAGAAGGGAAGTGTGTGTATGAAGGAACATGTAACACCTTTCAGGCTAGGCATGGTGGCTCATGTCTATAATTCTAGTAATTTGGGAGGTTGAGGAGGGAGGCTCTCTTGATGCCAGGGGTTTGAGACCAGCCTGAGCACATAGTAAGACCTTGTCTCTACGAGAGAAAAAAAAAAAGAAAAGAAAAATTAGCTGGGCATAGTGGTGTGTGCCTGTAGTCTGAGCTACTCAGGAGACTGAGGCAGGAGGGTCACTTGAGCCCAGGAGTTTGAGGTTGCAGTGACTTATGATAATGCCACTGCATTGTAGCCCAGGTGACACAGCAGAGAGACCCTGCCTCCAAAAAAAAAATCTTTTTCTGATTTTTGTTTTAATGATTTTAGCTGATTGAACTGTTTTGAAATGTGTTTCTATAATACATATGTTCATGCTTATTTTAAAAAATTTGGAGTGTGTCTGGGAAGGGGAAAATTTAGAAGTAACTAAAGAACAAAAAAGTTGCCTGTAATTATGTTGCCCAGAGACAACTATTTTGATCTATTTTTTTTTTCAGTTTCTTTCCAAAGCATTTTTTGCACAGTAGAGGTTTTACCACATATATAATTTTGTTTTCATGCTTTTTTCTACTTGACACATATCTCTGTTTTCATTATAAATAATCTAGTATGTACTCCTTACATGGTAAAATAAGGTGACAGATATTTTTATTCCTTAAACTTACTCACGGAGAAGTGTATATGTATTCATATCTCTCCCTTGCCAAAAGTATACCATATGCACTGTTATTCAGCTTTCTTTTTTCATGTATTTTGTCATGGACATCTTGCAGTGTTAACACATAAGAATTTGTCATACTCTTTTTATTCATAGTAGGTACATAGTATTTAATAGTTAAAAATATTTTCTTAACTATTTTTTGATAGACATTTATGGTATTTCCTTTTTTTGTCATTTGAAACAATGCCACAAGCAAACTTGTATCTTTGTATCTTTATGTACTAATTTTTAGCTTTTATTCTAATTTATTATAGGAATTTCTCTTGTAAATGATGTGGGTAAATATTGTCTTCACTGACTTTGAGAATCTTTTTTTTTTTTTTTTTTTGAGACAGAGTCTGGCTGGCTCTGTTGTCTGGGCTAGAGTGCTGTGTCATCAGCCTAGTTCACAGCAACCTAACTCCTGGGCTCAAGCAATCCTCCTGCCTCAGCCTCCTTAGTAGCTGGGACTATAGGCATGTGCCACCATGCCCTGCTAATTTTATATATATATATATATATATATATATATATATATATTTTTCTTTTAGTTGTCCAGCTAATTTCTTTCTATTTTTTTAGTAGAAATAGGGTTTTGCTCTTGCTCAGGCTGGTCTCAAACTCCTGAGCTCAAATGATCCTCCCGCCTTAGCCTCCCAGAATGCTAGGATTACAGGCATGAGCCACCACGCCTGGCCGAGAATATGTTTTTTAATAGACGAATTTAACTTGTTTGTATTTATTGTGATAGCTGATACATTTTTTTGTGATTACTATTACTGTTTTTTATATTTTTGTTGTGTATTTATTCCCCAATCAGCTAGAAATTTTATCATCTTTTTCCTTTTTCTCTTTTCTTTTCCTTCTTTTTTTTTAAGGCAGTCTCTCTCTGTCACCCTGGCTAGAGTGCAGTGGTGCCATCATAGGTCACTGCAACCTCAAACTCCAGGGCTCAAGTGATCCTGATTCTCCTGCCTCAGACTCCTGAGTAGCTGAACTACAGGCCTGTGTTACCACACCTAGCTGTGTTTTCTGTTTTTTATGGAGATGGGTCTTGCTCTTGCTTGGACTGGTCTCCTACTCCTGACCTCAAGTGATCCTCCTGCCTCAGCCTCCCAGAGTGCTAGGATGACAGGCGTGAGCCACTGCTTCTGGCCCTATCACCTTTTTTTCTATTTTGCTACTAATAGTTACCCTTTAATATTTAACAAACTGATTGAAAAATTAGTTTTCTTTTTCTTTTTTTTTTTTTTTTGAGACAGAGTCTTGCTTTGTTGCCCAGGCTAGAGTGAGTGCCGTGGCGTCAGGCTAGCTCACAGCAACCTCAAACTCCTGGGCTCAAGCAATCCTCCTGCCTCAGCCTCCCAGGTAGCTGGGACTACAGGCATGTGCCACCATGCCCGGCTAATTTTTTCTATATATATTAGTTGGCCAAATACTTTCTTCC
>VSMD01124893.1:0-19259 GCA_008750895.1 Mirza zaza
GTAATAGGCCACACTTGGCCTTGACACTTCAACATTTTTATCAACAAATTAGAGCCAGGTGTGGTGGCTCATACCTGTAATCCTAGCACTCTGGGAGGCCGAGGCGGGCAGATAGCTCGAGGTCAGGAGTTCAAAACCAGCCTGAGCAAGAGTGAGACCCCATCTCTACTATAAATAGAAAGAAATTAATTGGCCAACTAATATATACAGAGAAAAAATTAGCCGGGTATGGTGGCACATGCCTGTAGTCCCAGCTACTTGGGAGGCTGAGGCAGGAGGATCGCTTGAGCCCAGGAGTTTGAGGTTGCTGTGAGCTAGGCTGACACCAGGGCACTCCTCTACCCTGGGCAACAAAGCGAGACTCTGTCTCAAAAAAAAAAAAAAGAAAAGAAAAGAAAAAACAAATTAGAGAAAGTGATATAATCTATGCCTACAAAATTAATATATTACACTAAAGATAGGAGATATAACTAAAATGGTGAGTAAAAGAATCAGACTGGAAAAAAAAAAAACTTCAAAGGCTGAACCAGAAGTATGATATACTACTATGAAAGGAAAAAAGTCATATTTAAAAGAGGTATAATATCTAGTAACTGTTCAGATCACTGCTGGAGTATGATATTTAATTAATCTCTTTGAACCCATTTTCTTGTTTGTAAAACAGATAATTTTAGTATGTATTTCACAGGATTGCTTTTTGGGGGTACTCTAGTGTTTTGGATAAAATCTTTCCTTTTGGCTGTGTACAATGCTCCACGCCTATAATCCCAGCACTTTGGGAGGCTGAGTTGGGAAGATCACTTGAGCCCAGGCGTCTGAGACCACCCTGGACAACATAGTGAGATCCCCCATCTCTACAAAAAATAAGAAAAATTAGCCAAGCATGGTGGTGCACACCTACAGTCCCAGCTACTTGGGAGGCCAAGGAAAGAGGATCACTTGAGCTCAGGAGTTTGAGGCTGAAGTTGAAATTGCCCTTTATAAAATTAATAAAAGGCTGCAAGGAGGAAACTGTGGTAGGGGCCTGAACTCTTGCAAAGGTATAGGCATAGTTACAAAAATAACCAGCTATTGTTCCCTAGCTTACTTTCCTATAATTGCTTACTGCTTAGGAGTCACATATACCTGATGGGCACAAACTTTGTGATTTCCCTAATCATTTCTATAGATAACATCACTATTGTAAAATCTAGACTGGTCTTTGAGATAATATTTTCCAGACTCTGTATTTGGGTGGACTGACTGACGCCAAACCAGACCAGTGGCCATGCTTAGGAACTGACTCAATAGGTCCTCCAGCCTTTTTACCTGGTAACTCACTCAGTGCAAGAAGACAATATCTGCTTCCCAACCCTATAAATTCATCCTCAATCAGCAGACCCAATTCTCTAGCCCTTTGTCTGCCAAACTATCTTTAAAAACCCTGGCCCAAAAATTCTCAGGGAGACAGATTTGAGAAATTCCTCCCATCTCCTCACTCAGCACCCTGCGATATTAAACTCTTTCTCCACTGCAGCCCCTGCTGTCTGAGGGTATCAACTTCCTTCTGTGCAATAGGCAATATAACTTGATTGGGCAGTAACATAGTGAGCTATGATTGTACCACTACATTCCAGCCTGGGCAGCAGAGCAACACATTGTCTCAAAAAAAAAAAAAAAACTTTCCTTTTTATAAAAATATAAATCATTAAGGAACTCCATCTTTGGGAAAAAACAGACTTTTGTTTTTACTTTACTGTTTAGTTTCAACTTAATCCTAAATTTAACAATGAAAATAAAATTTTCCCAGAGTATATGGAACTTTCTGTCTTTTCTAAAAAGGGAATTACAGGAACATTTTATGACAGATTCTCCTCACAATATCAGTCAATAAAATTCTGGAAACATTTATTTGGTGCTCATTTCTCTTTCTTTCTCTTTTCTTTTCTTTTCTCCCTTTTTTTTGAGGCAGAGTCTCACTCTGTTGCCTGGGCTAGAGTGCCATGGCATCAGCCTAGCTCACAGCAACCTCAAACTCCTGGGCTCAAGCAATCCTTCTGCCTCAGCCTCCTGAGTAGCTGGGATTACAGGCATGCACCTCTATATCTGGCTAATTTTTTCTATATATGTTTAGTTGTCCAGCTAATTTCTTTCTATTTTTAGAAATAGAATTTCTTTCTATTTTTAGAGGCGGTGTCTAGCTCTTGCTCAGGCTGGTCTCAAACTCCTGAGCTCAAACAATCCTCCTGCCTTGGCCTCCCAGAATGCTAGGATTACAGGCATGAGCCACCACACCCAGCCGCTCATTTCTAACAGAGAAAACAGTAAAATAGGATATATGGGAAATTTCAGAGGCAAAGATACACAGGCATACCTTGGAGATATTGTAGGTTTGGTTGCACACTACTAAAAATTTGCAAGTCACACGAATTTTTTTTTGGTTTCCCAGTGCACATAGAAGTTATGTTTATAATACTATGTATAACTTATTAAGTGTACAATAGCATTATGTCTTAAAAATGTACAAGCCTTAATTAAAAATGCTTTATTGCTGGCTGGGCGCGGTGGCTCATGCCTGTAATCCTAGCTCTCTGGGAGGCCGAGGCAGAAGGATCGCTCAAGGTCAGGAGTTTGAAACCAGCCTGAGCAAGAGTGAGACCCCGTCTCTACTATAAAAATAGAAAGAAACGAATTGGCCAACTAAAAATATATATAGAGAAAAAAAATAGCTGGGCATGGTGGCACCTGCCTGTAGTCCCAGCTACTCGGGAGGCTGAGGCAGAAGGATTGCTTGAGCCCAGGAGTTTGAGGTTGCTATGAGCTAGGCTGACACCACGACACTCACTCTAGACTGGGCAACAGAGTGAGACTCTGTCTTAAAAAAAAAAAAAAAACTTTATTGCTAAAAAATGCTAACAATCATCTGGACCTTTAGCAGGTCATCATTTTTTTGCTAGTGGAAGGTCTTACTTCGATGTTGATGGCTACTGACTATCAGGGTGGTGGTTGCTGAAGGTTGGGGTGGCTGTGGCCTTCTTAAAATAAGACAACAATGGAGTTTGTCTCATTGATTGATTCTTCCTTTCATGAAAGATTTTTCTGTAGCATGTGATGCTATTTGAAAGCATTTTACTCACCGTATAATTTCTTTCAAAATTGGAGTCATTCCTCTCAACCCCTGCCACTGCTTTATCAACTAAATTTATACAATATTCTAAATCCTTTGTTGTCATTTCAACAATGTTCATAGCATCTTCACCAGGAGTAGATTCCATCTTAAGGAACTACTTTCTTTGCTCTTCCAAAAGAAGCAACTCCTTATCTGTTAAAGTGTTGTCATGAGATCACAATAACTCAGTCACCACCCTCAGGCTCCACTTTTTTTAAAAAATATTATTAATTAAACTTTTATAATTTTATTTATTTTATAAATTATTTTTTATATAATCTTGAGCATCCGTTCCAAACAGAAAGGCTCCACTTCTAATTTGAGTTCTCTCGCTATTTCCACCACAACTGCAGTTACTTCCTCCACTGAAGTTTTGAACACCTGAAAGTCATTTATGAGGGTTGGAATCACTTCTTTCAAACTCCTGTTCATGTTGACATTTTGACTTCCTCCCCTGAATCATGAATAATCTTAATGGCATCTAGAATGGTAAATCTTTTCCAGAAGGTTTTCAATTTCCTTTGTCCATATCCATCAGAGGAATCACTATCTATGGCAGCTTATAGCCTTATGAAATGTATTTCTTTTTTTTCTTTTCTTTTTTTTTTTTTTTTGAGACAGAGTCTCACTCTGTTGCCCAGGCTAGAGTGCCATGGCATCAGCCTAGCTCACAGTAACCTCAAACTCCTGGGCTCAAGCAATCCTTCTGCCTCAGCCTCCTGAGTAAGCTGGGACTACAGGCATGCGCCTCCATGCCCAGCTAATTTTTTCTATATAGTTTTAGTTGGCCAATTAATTTATTTCTATTTTTAGTAGAGAAGGGGTCTTGCTCTTGCTCAGGCTGGTTTCAAACTGCTGACCTTGAGCCATTCGCCCGTCTCGGCTTCCCAGAGTGCTAGGATTACAGGAGTGAGCCACCACACCTGGCTTGAAATGTATTTCTTAAGTAAGAAGACTCAAAAGTGGAAATGACTCCTTGATCCATGGGCTGCAGAATGGATGTTGTTGTTAGTAGGCATGAAAACAACATTCTTCTCCTTGTACACGTCCATCAGAGCTATGACATAAGCAGGTGCACTGTCAATTCTATGATGGTTGATATGCGTATCTGCACAACCCATGCATTTCGTGGCAGAGCGGTAAAGAAGACAAACAGCCCTTCTCAGCTGCCCCATTGTGACAGCTACTCTCCCAGCGGTGACCCGAAAGGTGCGGGCAGCCCACCAACAAGGTCAGCTCCCCCTGTCAGGTCCCAGCCATGCTGTGCGTACTGCAAGCCGAGGCTTTGAGGGGAAAATAACACATCCCCTGAAAATAAGCCCTAGGGTGTCTTCTTGATGAAAAATAAATATAAGACCCTGTCTTATTTACGGGGAAACACGGTACTTCTGTGTTATGGAGATGGCTTCTTTTCCTTAAACCTCATGAACCAACCTGTGCTAGCTTCCAACTTTTCTTTCTGTAGCTTCCTCACCCCTCTCACCCATCATAGAATTGAAAAGAGTTAGGGCCTTCCTCTGGATTAGGCTTTGGCTTAAGGGAATGTTGTGGTTGATTTGGTCTTCTCTCCAGACCACTAAAACTTTCTCCATATCAGCAATAAGTTGTTTTGCTTTCTTATCATTCCTGTGTTCACTGGAGTAGCACTTTCAATTTCCTTTAAGAACTTTTCCTTTGCATTCCCAATTTGGCTGTTTGGCACAAGAGGACTAGCTTTTGGCCTATCTTGGCTTTTGACATGTCTTCCTTACTAAGCTCAATCATGTCTAGCTTTTGATTTAACACATTAATTGCCATATCAGTTGTATTTAACTCATGCTAATTTTGAGCCTGGGGGCTTCATGAAGCATATGTAACTCACATGCCTCTACCTTGGGAGCCGAGTAAACTATTTTTCAAGTTGCATATAACTCACACACAGAAAACAATAAAAAAAAATAACAAATTTTTCATGTAATTAGAAAGGATCATTTTGCTTTCAAAGTTTTTATTCTATTTTTGTAATAAAACACTGTGGCCCCAAGGGAAAAAAATTTTTTTCCTAGTGTGGCAGTCAATGTGTTAAAGAGATATGTGACTCTTCCTTTCACTTTTCTTTTTGAGACAGAGTCTCACTCTGTTGCCCTGGCTAGAGCGCTGTGGCGTCAGCCTAGCTCACAGCAACCTCAAACTCCTGGGCTCAAATGAAACTACTGCCTCAGCCTCTCGAGTAGCTGGGACTACAGGCATGCGCCACCATGCCCGGCTAATTTTTTCTATATATTTTTAGTTGGTCAATTAATTTCTTTCTATTTTTAGTAGAGACAGGTCCCACTCTTGCTCAGGCTGGTCTTGAACTCCTGACCTTGAGCGATCTTTCCACCTCGGTTTCCCAGAGGGCTAGGATTACAGGCGTGAGCCACCACGCCCAGCCTCTTCCTTTCACTTGCACACTTAGAAGCCATTATAGGGCTATCAACTGGCCTAATTTTACTATTGTCGTGTCTCAGAGAATAGGAAGGCCTGAAGAGAAGGAGAAACAGGAAACAGCTAGTGGGAGAGCAGTCAGAACACACACATTTATCAATTAAGTTTACCATCTTATATGGGTGGGGATCGTGACACCCCAAAATAATTACAATAGTAACATCAAAGATCACTGATTACAGATCACCATAGCAGATATAATAACAATGAAACAGTTTGAAATATTGTGAGAATTACAAAATGTGACACAGAGACATGAAGTAAGCACATGCTGTTGGAAAAATAGCACCAACTGACTTGCTAACACAGGGTTGTCACAAACCTTCAATTTGTAAAAAATGTATTATCTGTGAAGCAAAATAAAACAAAGCACAATAAAGTAAGATATGCCTATGGTTGGCATTTATAAAATTCATATTGTTTTTAAAAACGTATGATTATTATTATTTATAATAATTATGGGTACATAATAGTTGTGTATCTTTATAGGGTACTTGTGATGTTTTGATACAGGCATACAAAGTGAATTAATCAAATAAGGGTATCCGTTACCTCAGGCATTTATCATTTTGTTGTGTTGGCAATACTCCAATTCCACTCTTTCAGTTATTTTAAAATATATCTTAACTTATTGTTGATTATAGACACTTTATTGTGCTATGAAATATATTGTTCATTCTATCTAATTATCTAACTATATTTTTGTACCCATTAACCATTCCCCCTTAGCCCCCCTCCCCACTACCCTTCCCAGCCTCTAGTAACCACCATTCTATCATTCTATTCTTTCTCCATAAGATCAATTGTATTTAATATTTAGCTTCCACATATGAGTGAGAACATGCGAGATTCATCCTTCTGTGCTTGGCTTATTTCATTAACATAATGTTCTCCAGTTCCATCCATGTTGTTGCAAATGGCAGGATTCCATTCTTTTTTGTGGCTACATAATATTCCATTGTGTATTTGTACCACAATTTCTTTATCCATTCATCCCTTGATGGACAATTAGGTTGATTTCAAATCTTGGCTATTGTGAATAGTGCTATAATTAACATTGTAGCACAGACATCTTTTCTATATTCTTATTTCCCCTCCTTTGGATATATACCCAGTAGTAGGATTGCTGGGTCATATGGTAGTTCTATTTTTAGTTTTTTGAGGAACTCCATATTGTTCTCCATAGTAGTTGCAGTAATTTACATCCTACCAACAGTGTACAGGGGTTCCCCTTTCTCCACATCTTAGCCAGCATTCGTTATTCCCTTTTTTTTTTTTTTTTTTTTGAGACAGAGTCTCACTTTGTTGCCCAGGCTAGAGTGCCGTGGCGTCAGCCTAGCTCATAGCAACCTCAAACTCCTGGGCTCAAGCGATCCTCCTGCCTCAACCTCCCGAGTAGCTGGGACTACAGGCATGTGCCACCATGCCCGGCTAATTTTGTCTATATATATTAGTTGGCCAATTAATTTCCTTCTATTTATAGTAGAGACGGGGTCTCGTTCTTGCTCAGGCTGGTTTCGAACTGCTGACCTTGAGCGATCCTCCCGCCTCGGCCTCCCAGAGTGCTAGGATTACAGGCGTGAGACACTGTGCCCGGCCTTGCCTGTCTTTTTGATAAAAGCCATTTTAACTGAGGTGAGATATCTCATTGTAGTTTTATGTGCATTTCTCTGACTAATGATGTCGAGCATTTTTCATATGCCTCTTGGCCATTTGTATGTCTTCTTTTGAGAAATGTCTAATCAGCTCCTTTGCCCATTTTTAATTGGATTATTTGGTTTCTTCCTATGAGTTGTTGGAGCTCCTTTATATATTCTATTAATAGTTGTTAATCCCTTGTCAGATAGGTAGCTTGCAAATATTGTCTCCCATTCTGCAGGTTGTCTCTTCACTCTGTTGATTGTTTTCTTTGCTGTGCAGAAGTGTTTTAACTTGATGTGGTCCCATTTGTCCAATTTTGCTTTGGTTGCCTGTGCTTTGGGGGTATTACTCAAGAAGTCCTTGCTCAGACCAATGTCTTGAAGTGTTTCCCCAAAGTTTTATTTTAGTAGTTTCATAGTTTCAGGTCTTAAATTTAAGTGTTTAATCTATTTTGATATGATTTTTGTATATGGTGAGAGATAAGGGTCTAGTTTCATTCTTTTGCATATGATATTCACTTTTTCCAGCTCCATTTATTGAAGAGACTGTCCTTTCTCCACTGTATGTTCTTGGCAACTTTGTCAAATGTAAAGGTTACTATAAATATGTGTATTTATTTCTGAGTTCTCTATTCTGTTCTGTTGGTCTATGTGTCTGTTTTTATGCCAGTACCATGCTGTTTTAGTTACTACAGCTCTATAGTATAATTTCAAGTCAGTTAATGTGTTTTTTCCAGTTTTGTTCTTTTGCTCAGGATGGCTTTGGCTATTTTGGGTCTTTTATGGTTCCATACAAACTTTAGGATTATTTTTTTCTATTTCTGTGAAGAATTTCATTGGTCTTTTGATGGAGATTGGATTGAATCTGTAGATTGCTTTGGGTAGCATGGACATTTTAACAATATTGATGCTTCCAGTCCATGAGCATGGAATTTCTTTCCAGTTCTTTCTGTCCTCTTCAATTTCTGTCATCAGTGTTTTATAGTTTTCATTATAGAGATCTTTCACTTCTCTGGTTGTTTATTTCTAGGTATTTTACTTTATTTATAGCTATGGTAAGTGGAATTACTTTCTTGGTGGTTTTTTTTTTTTTTTTTTTTTCAGATTGCTTACTGTTGGCATGTAATAATGCTACTGATTTTTGTATGTTGATTTTGTATCCTGAAACTTTACTGAATTTATCAGTTCTATTAATAAGTTCTATTAACAGTTCTTTTGTGGAGTCTTTATGTTTCTCTAGATATAGGATCATATCATCTGCAAATAAGGATAATTTGACTTTTTCCTTTCCAATTTGGATGCCCTTTATTTTTGTCTGATTACCCTAGCTAGAACTTTCAGTACTATACTGAATAACAGTGGTGAAAGTGGCATCTTTGTCTTGTTCCACATTAAAGGAAAAGCTTTCAGTTTTTCCCCATTTAACATGATACTAGCTGTGGGTCTGTCATACATGGTTTTTATTGTGTTAGGGTAAGTTCCTTCTATACCCAGTTTTGTGAGTTTTTATCATGAAGGGATGTTGAATTTTATTGAATGTTTTTTCAGTATCAATTGAAATGATCTTTTGATTTTTGTCCTTCGTTTTGATGATATTATGTATCACATCAATTGATTTACATATGTTGAATCATTTTGCAACCCTGGGATGAATCCCACTTGATCATGATGAATAACCTTTTTAATGTGTTGTTAAATTCAGTTTGCTAGTATTTTGTTGAGGATTTTTGCATCTATGTTGATTAGAGATATTAGCCTATCATATTTTGCTGCAGTTGTGTTTGTCTAGCTTTGGTATCAGGGTGATACAGACCTTGTAGAATGAGTTTGGGAGTATTCTCTCCTCCTCAGTTTTTTTTTTTTTTTTTTTTTTTTTTTGAGACAGAGTTTCACTTTATTGCCCAGGCTAGAGTGAGTGCCATGGTGTCAGCCTAGCTCACAGCAACCTCNTTTTGAGACAGAGTTTCACTTTATTGCCCAGGCTAGAGTGAGTGCCATGGTGTCAGCCTAGCTCACAGCAACCTCAAACTCCTGGGCTCAAGCAATCCTGCTGCCTCAGCCTCCCAAGTAGCTGGGACTACAGGCATGTGCCACTATGCCCAGCTAATTTTTTCTATATATATTTTAGTTGGCCAATTAATTTCTTTCTATTTATAGTAGAGATGGGGTCTCGCTCTTGCTCAGGCTGGTCTCGAACTCCTGAGCTCAAACGATCCGCCCACCTCGGCCTCCCAGAGAGCTAGGATTACAGGCTTGAGCCACCGCGCCCGGCCAAGTTTTTTGGACTAGTTTAAGTAAGACTGGTGTTTGTTCTTTGAATGCTTGGTAGAATTCAGCAGTGAAGCTATCAGTTCCTGGGCTTTTCTTTGATGGCAGATGCCTCTCCCCACCCTATTTTTTTTGAGACAGTGTCTCCCTCTGTTGCCTGGGCTAGAGTGGCATCATCATAGCTCATTGTAACCTCCTGGGGTCAAGTGATCCTCCTGCCTCAATCTACCAAGTATTTGGAACCACAGGCATGCACCACCATGCCCAGATAATTTTTCTATTTTTTTGTAGAGACAGGGTCTTGCTTTTGCTCAGGCTGGTCTTGAACTCTTGACCTCAAGGAATCCTCCCTCCTCAGCCTCCCAAACTGCTAGGATTATAGGCATGAGTCAGCCACTATGCTCAAGCCACAATGGAAGACTTTTTATTACTGCTTCTATCTCATTATTTATTTGGTTTATTCAGATTTCAGATTTCTTCCTGGTTCAATCTTGGTAGGTTGTTTGTGTCTAGGAATTTATCCATTTCTTCTAGGTTTTCCAATTCGTTGGCATATAGTTGCTCATAGAGTTGCTTTGGATTTCTGCAGTATCAGTTGTAATGTCTCCTTTTTCATCTCTCATTTTATTTATTTGGGTCTTCTCTTTTTTTCTTAGTTAATCTGGCTTAAGGTAGGTCAATTTTGTTTATCTTCAAAAAAAACCCCGACTTTTCATTTTGTTGATCTTTTACATTTTTTTTTTGTTTCAACTTCTTTATTTCTGCTCTTGATCTTTATTATTTCTTTTCTTCTACTAATTTGGAGTTTGGTTTGTTCTTGTTTTTCTAGTTCTTTGAGATGCATCATTAGCTTGTTTACTTGAAGGCTTTCTACTTTTATGATGTAGGCACTTACTGCTATAAACTTTCCTCTTATTATGCTTTTACTGTATCCCATAGTTTTTGATATATATAATTTTTATTGTTTAAGAATTATATTCTTATTCAATATTCTTATTGTTTAGAGGTTGCTGATAATCCCTAATAAGTACACTGGAACATATTTACTATTGAGAGGGATTTAGTATGAAGCAGTTATTTTTTGACATTATACACTGTTTCTGAGCTTCTGGAGTAATCAGCAGAAGTGAGAGGGCCAACACAATACTAAGGTCACAATGCCAAAGTAATAGAAAGGGGACTAAACCTTATATCTCCTAATTGCATATATAAGATAGTCTCATGACATTCACCTTGAGGATAACATCTTATTGAAGTTCCAGAATATCTATAGCATTCATTTAATTCACAATAAAAAAATCAGCCAGTAAAACTGATTAGAACTCAGAGAAATGAACACTCTAGCATTCTACTTTATTTCTCTAACTTTGGGGATGGCAGCACTGGTGATGCTCCAAACTAAACGTGATACCTCAAAGAAAAGGACCAGATAGGGTCTTATTCTTCTCAAATATCTGTGGTTGTTACTTTTTAATATGCCTCCAGGATGAATTTTCTCTAAAGAAAATTTATATCATAGGTCTAGATGGACACTAAAGACTTCCTTTTCTTTCCTTCTTTCTTCTTTTCTTCCTTTCTTGTGCACGCACTCTTTCTCCCCCACTCTTTCTTTCTTTCTTTGTTATTTTATATGTTTATCAAAGTAATACTTGTAAATACTTTAAAAAATCATATGGTTAAAAATAGTCATGTGGAACTAAAAGGCTCATAACAAAAAATATCTGGAGTATATTTTTCCACACACACATACACACACACACAGACAAAATCTAAAACAAAAAGAAAAAAAAGAAGGAAAAAAGCAGTGGCCTCCCCAAAGCCTGGGACACCCTTCGAGACTTTTTTACTTGCTTCTTTTCATGTTTATCAACATTTTCCCAAATAAAACATTTATACTGCTATTTCTTGATTTATGGACTTTAAACAGTACCTAATATGAAAGATGAAAATTCTATACCTTACACTTTCCCTCCCTCCAGCCTCCCAATATTGTTATTAATATATCACAACTTTTTTATTAAATCAATGTTTCATGTTAAACATATTATGACTTTACAAATGTGGTTTACTTCTGGATCAATTAGTCATACTATGATTACATTTCCTTCTTATACAATTTTTGCTCTTCTTGGAATTAATAATTGTCTTTGGTTTTTGTTTGCCAAATTTTCTATATCATCACTAATTCTTGCCAACATTATCACTAATACTTTCCAACAGAAATGTAAAAATGCCTAAACTATTTTCAACATAGTCAAACATGTCACAATCTCTATCAGGTTCACTGGAAACAACCCCCTGGAGTACTTCTTTCTCAGTCTAAGTCTGTACATAGCTGTCATCTTGGGACTTCCTTCTGCTTCTTTCCTAGATTTATTCCACTTCCTAAAACCTATTTTTAAAAATTCTTTATAGAGATGGGGTCTTGCTATGTTGCCCAGGCTGGTCTCAAACTCCTGGCCTCAAGTGATCCCCCTTCCTTGGCTTCCCAAAGTGCTGGGATAACAGGCATGAGCCACCACCTTTGGCATATTTTTTTCTTTTTTCAACACGGGGTCTTGCTCTGTCACCCAGGCTGGCGTTCAGTGGCCTGATCACAGCTCACTGCAGCCTTGAACTCCTGGGCTCAAGCAGTCCACCCACCTTGGCCTGCCGAAGTGCTGGGATTATAAGCTTTGAGCTATTGTACCCTGGCATTGATTTTTATATCCATACATATTTATGAGGTATATGTGATATTTTGTTACATGGATAGAATGTGTAATGAAAAAGTCAGGGTATTAATCAGACTTGGCTTCTCTAAAAAAAAAAAAGAAAAGAAAGGAAGAAAAATAAATTTAAAAAATAAGTAAAAAAAAAGAAAAAGAAAAAGAAAAAGTCAGGGTATTTAGGATACGCATCCCCTCAAGCATTTATTATTTCTATGTGTTGGGAACATTTTAAGTCCTCTCTTCTAGCTATTTTAGAATATATAATAATGTTAATACATTATTGTTAACTATAGTCACCCTACTCTCTGCTAGAGAACATTAGAACTTATTCCTTCTAACTGTATGCTTGTACCTATTAACCAATCTCTCTTCATCCCTGCTCCCACATACACACATACATACAACACAGACACACCCCTCCCAGTCTCTGGTAACTATGATTCTACAGTCTACCTGCATGAGATCAACTTTTTTTTTAGCTTCCACATATGAGTGACAACATGTGATATTTGTCCTTCTGTGTCTGGCTTATTTCACTTAACATAATGACATCCAGTTCCATTCATGTTGCTGCAAATCACATGATTTCACTTTTTTTATGGCTGAATAGTAATCCATTGTGTAAACATACCACATTTTCTTTATCCATTCATCTGTTGATGGACACTCAGGTTGGTTCCATATCTTGGCTATTGTGAGTAGTGCTGCAATAAAGTTGGGGTGCAGGTATCCATTTGATATACTGACTTCCTTTCCTTTGGATAAACACTCAGTAACGGGATTGCTGGATTGTAGGGTAGTTCTATTTTTAATCTTTTGAGAAATCTCCATACTGTTTTCCATAATGGCTGTACCAATTTACATTCCCACCAACAATCAGTGTATGACTTCTTTTTTCTCCACATTCTCATCAGTATCTGCTATTTTTTCTCTTTTTGATAATAGCCATTCTAACTGGGGTAAGATGATATCTCATTGTGATTTTGATATGTATTTCCCTGATGACTGGTGTCATTGAACATTTTTCCAAATACTTGTCAGCCATTTGTATGCCTTCTTTTGATAAATGTCTATTCAGATTCTTTGCCCACTTTTTAAGGGACTGTTTATATATATTTTTGCCATTGTTTGAGTTCCTTTTATATTCTGGATATTAGTCCCTTGTCAGATACATAGTTTGCAAATATTTTCTCCCATTCAACAGGGTGTCTCTTCACTGTTGATTATTTCCCTTGCTGTGAAGAAGCCTTTTAGTTTAATATAGTCCCATTTGTCTATTTCTGGTTTTGTTGCCTGTGCTTTTGGGGTCTTAGTTATATAGCCTTGCAATATATTTTGAAGTCAGGTAATGTTATGCCTCCAGCTTTGTTCTTTTTGTTCACACAATTACTTTGGCTACTTGGGCTCTTTTTTGGTTCCATATGAATTTTAGCATTGTTTTTTTCTGTCTTTCTTATTTTATTTTTATTTTTTTGAGACAGAGTCTTACTCTGTTGCCTGGGCTAGAGTGCTGTGGTGTCAGCTTAGCTCACAGCAACCTCTAACTCCTGGGCTCAAGCAATCCTTTTGCCTCAGCCTCCCGAGTAGCTGGGACTACAGGCATGCGCCACCGTGCCCAGCTAATTTTTTCTATTTTTAGTTGTTTGGCTAATTTCTTTCTATTTTTAGTAGAGATGAGGTCTTGCTCTTGCTCAGGTTGGTCTTGAACTCCTGAGCTCAAGCAATCCTCCTGCCTTGGCCTCCCAGAGTGCTAGGATTACAGGTGTGAGCCACCTGGCCTGGCCCTGTCTTTCTTATTTTAGTAGAGCACATCCTCCTGTATTTTCCTAAGAAAAGTTATGTGGGGAGGGAGGTAAATTTTTTATCCTTGCATGCCTAAAAATATCTTTTCATCCCTCATACTTGATTGATATCATGACTTACTATAGAACTGTAGGTTGAAAATAATTTTCTCTCAGAATTTTGAAAGCATTGCTACATTGTCTTCTAGCCACCAATGTTACTATTGAGAAATGTTCTATTGCTATTACCTACTCTTTTACAAATAATCCATTCCCCCTTCTCTGCTTTTTTTTTTTTTTTTTTTTTTTTTGAGACAGTTTCTTGTTCTTTCACCCTGGCTACAGTGTAGTGGAATCATCATATCTCACTACAACCTCAAACTCCTGGGCTCAAGTGATCCTCCTGCCTTAGCCTCCCAAGTAGCTGGCACTACAAGTGCATATCATCATGCCCTGCTAATTTTTCTATTTTTAGTAGAAATGGGGTCTCGCTCTTATTCAGGCTTATTTCAAACTCCTGACCTCAAGCAATACTCCTGCCTCAGCCTCCCAGAGTGCTAGGATAACAGGCATGAGCCACCTCACCCAGCCTCCCTGCTCCTTCTTTATCTCCTACCACCATGATTTTTTAACCTTCTCTTTATTCTTTATGTTCAGAAATTTCATGATGATGTATCTTAGTGTTTTGGGGTTTTTTCCCTTCATTGTGCTGGGCAGTCAACAGGCTCTGCTAATCTGGAAACTCATGTCCTTCAGTTATCAGATATTTTCTTGTAGTTTCGTTGATAATTTCCTTCCCTCCATTTTTTCTCTACTTCTGTAAATCCTATTAATCTAATGTTAGACTTTATAGATGCATCCACTAATTATCTTTTCTCTCTTATTTTCCATGTGTCTTCTTGCTTTATTTTCTGTACAATTTTCTCAATTTTATATATTAAGACTTCTGTAATTTATTTTTCTATTATATTTTTAATTTCCCAATTAAAACAGCTTAACAGAATAAGCTGTTACTTATTCTCAGATTGTTCCATTCTGGGAGGAGCACTTTATCTTTGCTTTATGGATGTAGTATTTTCTACTACCTCTTAGAGTAGCAGTGCCCAACCTTTTTGGCACCAGGGACAGGCCTCATGGAAGACAATTTTTCCCCAGACCGGAGTTGGGGGAGGTGGTGAATGGTGACAGATGGGGAGCAGCTGTAGATACAGATGAAGCTTCGCTTGCTTGCCTGCCGTTCACCTCCTGCTGTGCAGCTAGTTCCTAACAGGCTATAGACAGGTACCGCTCTGCAGCCCAGGGATTGGGGACCACAGTCTTAGAGGATGCTTATTGTTTTTTAAAAAATATTCTTCTGCTCTCTTTGAGCTTTTCTTTTCCATTTATATTTGATGCTGCCTTTCTTGGTGAATGTTTACCTTAAATATCTGGTGATCCTTTGCTGTTCTTTTATATTTAAGAGTGAGTCACTAAATAGGTGTTTGGAATCTCTGTGTTAATAGGAAGCTTGTCATTTGGTAGGTCTCATTGTACCCATGATAATGTAGGTACAAAGCTGTTTTCTTGGGGAACCTTCAAGTATCAGTATCTATAGATCTTTCCTCTAGGTTTATTTAATTTTAACTTCCTCCCAAAATTAATTCTCCAATATCCTACCTGGAGAATATAAGCCTTGCTGTCAGTATTGTTAGAGCAAAATTTAGCAGGAGGGCTGAGTGAGTTTCATCGTTTAGCATGTAGATGATTCATCTAATCTCTGTTTTCAGTCTAGTATCCTCCTAATCTTGTCTTCGCAGCTATTATCTTTAGCTGTGCCTGGCATCTCAGAGTCTGGAGCTTCTCTAGTTCAACTGCGTCACAGAATAAACCTGCAGGGTCTGTCAAAGAAATGAAAGGGTAGTTGTCTAAGTGAGCAGGATGTGGGAAGATATCTGGTAGTTTAATTTCCTATGAAGACTTTCAGCCAATGCCCCTCTTTTCAGCACCTCACATCACCTCTGCTTCTGTACCATCGGTTCCCTCCAATTCCTGACATTCTAGTGTTCTGCAATATGAACCTGATTGTGTCTTGTTAGAATGCACCTCTGCAGGCATTTAGAATTGTTTTCACAGCTCAACTATGGCTTTCCATCTTCCAAAAATGTGTTGATATCATCTGCTACTGTCTTCTTATTCTCTTCGTCCTAGTAGGCTGGTAAACCTAAAAATTTTAACTCACTGTCATTTTAGTGATTTGGAGGAGTAAACAAGGGATACTTGTGTTTAATCTGTCCACGCATAACCAGAAGTACAAGAATGTCAAGACATTCTTGTACTTTAAGAATGTCACTCTTTAATCCTACAGAAAAAAAAGTTAGAACCAAAAAATTCAGAGATAAAATTCTGCCCTCATTGGCCAAAGTGGGAAAAGCAGGAGTCTGAGAATTTCGTACTGAGTCAGAGTTCTATTCTTACAATTTACTGGTTGGTTGATGTTAGATAAGTTAAATTTTCTGACAACCTGTTTTCTCATCTGTAAAGTGGTGATAATCATCCCTACACAGTCTATCTTACTTGTAATGACCAAGATAATTGATATAAATGCATATACACCATATATCATATATCATGAACTCTATTACTAATAGGCATAATCAAATACATTTTGAGAGGCACTATAACATAGTAGAAAGAATATAAGTTTCAGAGTCACACAGACTTGGGCTTGAATTCTCTGTCATTTATTGTGCTTTCTTGGATAGGTGACTTAAACTCTCTGAGTTTTATTTTCCCCATTTGTAAAATGGGTATAATATTATTAACTTGACAAGATGGTTGTATTAAAAGAGATAATGCATGTAACATATCTGCTACAGGGCCTGACACTAGGTACTCAATGGATGTTAATTCTTCCTCGTATCCTAATTTGGGACCAGCTTTCTTATACTAACATGAGAATCCTGAGCTTGTATTTCCTCAGTAAATGCTAAACCACACTGATAATTAGCAACTTAGATCATCAACAATCCTCATAAAAGCTACTTATTTGCTGTTTTCTTGGGACCAAATTATAAGGTGAGCAGCCCAAATTGAAAGGGTTCAGCATACAAATCCTTTGAAGTGGTAATAGGTTACTACTGAGGCATCTTTAGCAACATTTTGGTATGATATAAGACGTGAAACTTGTAATGAATATTAAGAGATGAGGGACACCAGAATACCAGGAAAAACCACTACTCAAAAATTATCTTAATAGTTGTTTTGTTTTTTCAGTTTTTATTTGATCCTCATAAAAATCCAGAGCTTGCAGGGTTTATGATCCCATTTGAAGGTGAAAAAACAAAGGAGCAAATTATTTCAGACTCATCAGTCATCGAGAACCACCAAGAACTCCAACCTTTGTTTTTGACTCCCAATTCATGTGCTCTTTTTAAAAAATTTGTGATAAAATACATATATATCATAAAATTTACCATCTTAACCATTTTTTAAGTGTACAGTTAAGTACATTCACATTGTCGTGCAATCAGCCCCGAGAACTCTTTTCATCTTGCAAAACTAAAACCCTACCCATTAAACAAATCTCCCTTTCCCCTCTCCCCCTATCCCCTGGCAACCACCATTCTACTTTCTGTTTCTATGAATTTGACTACTCTAGGTATCTCATACAAATGGGACAATATGGTATTTGTCTTTTTGTGGCTAGCTTCTTTCTTTTTTTTTTTTTGAGACAGAGTCTCATTCTGTTGCCCAGGCTAGAGTGAGTGCCGTGGCATCAGCCTAACTCACAGCAACTTCAATCTCCTGGGTTCAAGTGATCCTACTGCCTCAGCCTCCCGTGTAGCTGGGACTACAGGCATGTGCCACCAGCTAATTTTTTGTATATATATTTTTTAGTTGGCCAATTAATTTCTTTCTACTTTTAGTAGAGACGGGGTCTTGCTCAGGCTGGTTTTGAACTCCTGACCTGGAGCAATCCACCCACCTCAGCCTCCCAGAGTGCTGGGATTACAGGCATGAGCCACCATGCCCCGCATAGCTTATTTCACTTAGCATAATGTCTTCAAGGTTCATCTGTATTGTGGCATATAAGAATTTCCTTCCTTTTTAAGGCTGAATGATATTCCAGTATATGTATATATCATATTTTGCTTATCTATTCATGCATCATTGGACACCTGTGATGCTTCTACCTCTCAGCTATTGTGAATAATGCTGCTATGAACTTGGGTATACAAGTATCTCTTTGAGACCCTGTATTCAGGTTTTTGTTTTTTGTTGTTTTGTTTGTTTGTTTTGTTTTTTATATTTATCCAGTAGCTGGATTGCTGGATCATGTGGTCATTCTATTTAAAAATTTTTGAGGAACCACCATACTGTTTACCATAGCAGCTACACCATTTTACAGTTTTACCACCAGTACACAAGGGTTCCAATTTCTCCTTGCTAACATGAGTCATTTTCTGGAGTTTAAAAAAAAATTTTTTTTTTTTTTTTTTTTTTTGGGAAACCAGCTCACATTTAATTGTGAAATTTTAAAATCGTACAAGTATTTTGACATTCCCCCCGTATTTAGTCTCTTATAATGACAGGAAAACACCAACCAATCACAGGATTTAATGGGTTTAATAGTTTACCCCTTCAGTTCCTATTTGCAGCACCCAATATTCCTTTGAAATACCAGACAGACCCGGCAGTGGCCAAGAGTAAATTTCTGCTCCCCCAGAGTTGAAAAGTTCAGGTTCTCCAAGTATTGTGTTGCAGTGGCACTTGCCAAAATTGGTACCTCCCCATAGTTGGGGGCTTTAAATGTACCAGTGAAAAAAGCTTTTTCCCCTTCAAGGGGAAGAAAAAAAAATCACCCCAAAACCTGACAGATCTGGCTATGAGATCTTTCCTCTTGTCCCATCGCTTCATCTCTTCAGGCTTTTTTTTTTCTTTTTTGCAGTGGAGCAAGGGAGACCAAAACCTAACCTGAGTTACAAGAAACAAGACAGTGATGGCTATAAAAGGAGTGACCAGGAGCAACTGAGGCACTCCTTTACCTCCCACATCCAACGTATGTGCTTCACAGAAAAACAACAAAAATAACAAATCCACAAAATACAACAGCTAGAATTACAAAATCCATTCATCCAAGGGTGGTAGAAGGCAGGAAAGGTGGGAGAGTAAAATGGCACAGGGAGAAAAAAAACAAAGTATTCAAATCAGTCCAGGCACAGGGGATGGCAAATGCTAGAAAATAGCTGCAGAAAAACCTGCGGTC
>VSMD01124896.1:0-23332 GCA_008750895.1 Mirza zaza
TATACAGACTAATGGAATATAGATGAATAAACTATAAGAAAGAGTAAAGAGAGCAGAAGAAAACATTGAAACTATTAGAATTTATATTCTCTGGGAGTAAAAGGAAGCTATTGCATCCATTAAACAAATCAAACGTAGGAAAAAAGATACAATCCAATAACATGGAAGAGCTTCATAGAAATTAAAAATATAATAGCCAGAATAAAAATGTCAGTGATTTGATTACTGAAAATGATGTGAAAAAATCAAGAGTAGAATGATAAAGCCAAGGAAATCTACTACAAGTAGAGCAACAGCAACAAAAAGCAAATAATGAAATAAAAGAGAAAAAGATAAGAAATAACCCAGGAGGTCCAACAGCTACCTGAAATCCAGAAAGGAAAAACAAGGGATGTGTGGTGAGGAGGTGGAGAAAAATCACACAGAGATTTTTCTAGAACTTAAGGACGTTAGTTTTAGGTAGAAAGGGTTGGAGCCTGGGAAGTCCATCATGGTGGGAAACAGGAAAAAGATACAAATTAAAACTAATATTGAAAAATTCTAGAACACTAGGGATAAGAAAAGATCCTAAAGCTTTTAGTGATTATTTCTTTCAAGTTCATATTCAAGTTCAAGTTCATATTCAAGTTCAATGAAACAGGAATCAAAATGACTTTAGCTTTCACAACAGCAACATTAGATAGAAGACAGCGGGAAAATGCCATTGAAATTCTAGGAGGACTCAAAAATTCAACGCTTAGCCTTTCTTAGGAAAGTATCAAAGAATACATATACCAGCAAAAATAGAAAATGAATTAAGAAATAAGAAGTCTTTGAATGGAAGAAAAAAGGAGTCCTTCATAAAAGAATGGTGATGGGAAGTCCTAGAAAGTTGCTCTATGTCCTTGTCAACACTTGACATTGTCAGTTTTTTGTTTTTTGTTTTGTTTTTTATTTTAGCCATCTAGTAGGTGTGCACTGGTATCTCATTATGGTTTTTATTTATTTTTCTGATAACTAATGATATTGGGCACCTTTTCATTTGTTTATTAACCATTTGGATATTTTCTTTTTGCCTGTTCAGTCCTTTTGCCCATCTTTTAAATGGTATTATCTTCTTTTTCTTATTGATTTGTAAGAATTCTTTTGTATGTTCTGAATATGAGTCCTCTGTCAGGCTCGCGTTATACTCTGTTAAAGATGTATTTTGATGAATAAAAGCTCAAAGTCCAATTTATCAGTCTTTTCCATTATGGTTGGTACTTTTAATATCCTATTAATATTGGAGTTTTCATTCTCAAATTGGGAATATTCTGTACATACTTTAAAAAACATTTTTAAGTTATCAGTGTTTTGAAAAGCATTTGACATATTAATATTTCTTCAAAAACACTTTTTCAATGGCTGCGTATTATTCCATTGTATGGATATATCATTCCTTAAGCAACTCAACACTTACCGTTGTACATTCAGATTGTTTTAGAGCATTACTTCAATAAAATTATAAAAGTAATGTGTGTGTTACAAATTAGAAACTTAAGATTTTAGAATGCAAGTTTGCCTATTTCCAATCTTCATTACCCAGTGAGTATATATTGAGCACCTAATGTTTCTTCAGCATTGCTCTGCATATTCTAGAGGATACAAAAGGAACACATAAAGTGAGACCAGTCCTGAGAAAGCTGACAATATATTTGGTGGCCTCGAATTTCTCCTGTTTAGCAATTCAGGAATAATGATAACTCAACCGTTAATATTTGGGATAGGAAGAAGGCCAAAGGAAAGCTAGGTGGTGGTGCATTAGAATAGTTGGCTTCAGGGATCTTGAAGGGTCTTCTCATGTTGGGGTTGAGTACTTCACAGTGTGGGGGCTTGTGTCATCAAATGTGTGCAATCAGGAAATAAGCAGTGTGTATCTAAAGGACAGAGAGGTGTTGCTCTAGATTGAAAGAAAGGGTAAATGTGGACAAGTCGTGGGAAATAAGAGTGAATAAGTAAGATGAAACCACACTAATGAAGGCTTTGACAGGAGGAATTTGGATCGGATTCCATAGGCAAAGTTTCACTGCAGCTGGGGGTGAGGTGGTGAGGAGCCAGGCCATCAGATTGCAGCTGCCATAACAACCTTCAGCCTGGTGGGGAGGGAGGGAAAACACAGTCAGACAAATTAAAATGTATAGGAATAATCCAAGGGCCAGGTGATGTTACCTTAGAATAAAGATTTATAGCTAACACAATATTTAAGTGAGACAGAAAACTGGATATTTGCTTCCATAAGGTCTCTTATTTGGTTCTAAATAATATCCTGAGTTGTTCTTTAAAATGGCATTTCAAAAAGAAATAAAATATCTTGGCAATAATTACTGAGAGCCACTGACAAGTGTTCTCTTGAAAACAACTTTCTATATGCAGGAATAATTATGATTTTGCCACCGTTTGGGAAAAAGAGAGAAAGAGGATTTATTGAACAGTGCTTTTATGTTTACTCACATGGCAAAGCATTAAAACATAATGGCCCAGGTTCAAATTCTAGCTATACCATGGTAGAGAAGTCATTTAAGCTCTCTAAACCTCAGTTTACTCATCTGTAAAATGGGGATAATAATAATTAGAAAAATGCCTTGTCACATAATAAATATTAACTATTATTATCCTGGTCTCTGAGGTAAACGTCATTATTTTTAGAGATTCATTGATTAAAATATTAGCTGCATAGGGGTAATCTATTAAATATATTAGGATAAAGTTTATCATTTATTATCATGGTAAATGAGGGGTTAAAATATATAAGTAATAAGCCATGAGCAATGGGAAATTTAATCAAAAGCACTCTCTAAGGACAAAGTAGCATTCCTTGGCTCTGCATCTATTATACCCATAGTATTATTAATAGTAATAAAGTGGTTGGTTTCTATAGAGCCTAAGACTTGGAAACAAAGCCAAGCGACATATGTATATATTTATTTAACAGTGTGAGACCCGGCAACATTTGGTGGCAAGCGTGGTGTTCCACTCAGTGGGATGAAATGCGTGCTTAACGCCAGCTTCTTTAAAGGGACTGTTATTCATCACAGCTGTAATGTTCCCTTCAGAGAGCTCCCACCGGAATGGAAAAGGCTCACTGGCAATTTATATACAAAAGCCAACCCACGTTTGGCTTTGAGAATTCACTGGGAAAACCGTATGCAGTCTGTTAGTTATTCACGGACATGCTCTGATTTCTGATGGAAGTGCTGTGGTTTCATTTTGTTATCATCACAGTAAAATTAGAAAGCAGCAAAGAAAAATTAAAGGACTGGCATGTAGACATCTTCTAGCCGACAAATTGTTATGTGGGAAGTCTTCATGGTTCACTTGCCATGTAAAAATAGGCATCATTCACACAGCCCTGTGTTTGGAGTGTGTAAGCTGGCCTTTGCCCCTGCTGTCCAGCCCTCCCCCACTTCACTTGATGAAGTCACACAGTCGTCCTCTTCCCTATGGACACTCAACTCGCCCTGCAGAGAGGCAATGGGTCTGAGATGCACCAAAACCCTGCCTCTCAAAACAGTGCCACTTCTGTACACTACACTGGAACATCTCTTAATATCTAATGACATGTGTGATCGAAAACATATATGTGCAAATTACTTTACAGTTGAATCTTGATTCAAAAGGAATAACATCTCCAGTTAACACCTTGCAGCCGGAATAGTTTCCCAGCCCTTATTTGGTAAGTACCTAACTCTGCACACCAAGATTTTCCCCCAAATAATATATTATCTTGTATCTGCAGAGGGGTGATCTGTTGTTCTAAAAGCACATTCACATGCACCGTCATATTTGATCTTCACAAGAAATGTGAGAAGGAGACAAGGCAAGCACCACAATGCCCATTTACAGAAGCAACGCCGGAGTCCAGAAAGATTAACCAGTTTGCCCCAAATTTCACAGCAGAGAGGGGCGGAAGGGAGGCTCCAACCCAGAGATTAGTAAAGCGTACTGTCCAACACTTTATGCCACTTCCCTGGAAAGTTTTTTGCAAGAGAAAGGGGCTTCATCTCCTACAATGATGAGTTAAATCTCTACTTAAATGGTAAAGAGTAAAAATAAAGAGTTTTTTTCAGTTCCAGAATGAAAAGCGAGCATGATACTGGATTGTTTAAATATGAAACATACAAGGAAAATGACGCTGTCACTTTGGGCTGCGCTTCCTGTTAATATTTTGAGTATTCAGAACCTGTCAGGTTACTTGAGCGGCACATGAGAGAGACACATGAGTAAGCCCTTTCAGTGCAAATATTTGCTGAATTTTAATTGATGACAAACTGAATTTGGTTTGTCAGTTACACTAACCAGGAACACAATTCATATTATACATAGTTGTTATGTTTCAGGGCTAACAGGTAAAAATTCAGTGAAGAAGATTTTACATTTTGTATTTTCTCTTTTTCAAGGACTTTAGTGGAGATAAGCTATCACTGGCTATTAAGAAGCTCAAAGTCCCATTTATTTATTTATTTGTTGTTGCCATGGTTGACCTTTGGGTCTTCTTCGTAAATTCTTTGTCTAAACTGATACCTAGAAGAGTTTTTCCAACATTTCTTTTTCTAGAATTTGTATGGTTTCATGTCTTAGATTTAAGTCTGTTATCCATCTTGAATTAATTTTTGTGAGTGGTGAGACATATGGATCCTGTTTCAATCTTCTACGTGTGGCTATCCAATTTTCCCAGAACTATTTATTGAATAGGGCTTCTTTTCCCCCAGTGTATATTGCTGTCTACTTTGTCAAAGATCAGATGGCAATATGTGGATGGTTTTATATCTGGGTTCTCTGTTCTGTTCCATTGGTCTCTCTCTCTCTCTTTTTGTGACAGTACCATGATGTTTTGGTTACTATAGCCTTGTAATATAGCCTAAAGTCTGGTGAAGTCACACCCCCAGATTTGTTCCTTTTGCTTAAGGTTGCTTTGGCTATTCGGGCTCTTTTCTGATTCCAAATGAAGTATAGAATTATTTTTTCCTAGATCTGCAAAAAAAAAAAAATGACATTGGTATTTTGATGGGGATTGCATTGGATATGTAAATCACTTTAAGTAGTATGGACATTTTAACAATGTTAATTCTGCCTATCCATGAGAATGGCTTTTTATCAAAAAGTTCCAAAACGGCAATAGATGCTGGCATGGATAGAGAGAGAAAGGAATACTTATACACTGTTGGTGAGACCGCAAACTAATGCAACCTCTATGGAAAACAGTATGGAGATTCTTTAAAGAACTAAAAGTAGACCTACCAAAAAGTCATTTTATCAAAAAGACACTTGCATTAGAATGTTTACTGCAGCACATTTCACAATCACAAAGATATGGAATCAACCCAAGGCCCATCAATTCATGAGTGGATTAATAAAATGTAGTATATGTATACCATAGAGTACTACTCAGCCATAAAAATTAATATCTTTTGTGACAATCTGCATGGAACTGGAGACCATCCTAAGTTAATTATTGAAAGAATGGAAAACAAACACCACATCACTCACATGTGCAGATGGAAGTAAAACTCAATGGAAATCATGCAGGTGGGAGGGGGGACGAGGGGATCGGTGAAATCATACCTAATGGGTACAATGCACACTATCTGGGTGATGGGCACACTCACAACTTTGACTTAAGCAGTACAAAAGCAATCCATGTAACCAAAACATTTGTACCCCCATCATATTCTGAAATTTAAATTTAAAAAGTTTAAAGTCCAATTTGTAATCCACTCTGGCAAGGTAGAAAGAACTTTGTTATATTATTTTAATTACTAATTTTGCCCTCATTTCATCTTATTTTTTCAATGCTTTTTTCCTCCCCATAACCACTATTTTCTTTTAAAAACTGTATTGCACTATATATATATATATATTTGAAAATGACCACAAATTCTTTTGCAATGAATGAAATAGGTATAATTGAATACATGTGTAAACCAGGTGTCACTTGGAGACTCCTTGGCGACTAGGTAAATCTAGTATTCTCCTCAAAGTATCCCCATCTCTACAGTCCTGTGGGCCATGTTAGTTCAGGCCGATTTATTCATGTTTTCACTCCTTCTTTCGATAAGTATTTACTGACTACCTACTACATCCCAGGTATTATTACAGGCAGTAGCCACACAATGGTGAAAACCACAGGCAAGTGCCTGCTCTGGTGGAACTTACATCCTAGTGCAAACACACAAACAAAAGTGAAAGGACTAAATGCATGAAAAGATATTTTTAGATAGTGAAAAATTTAATGAAGAAAACAAAACAGGATTCTGTGAGGTCCTGAGATTTGGTGAATTTCCCCCGGGGGGTTAGGGAAGCCCTCCCTGGGAGGTGGCCACTAGCTGAGGCCTGAGGACCTGGGGGAAGGGCTCTGGCAAAGGGAACCACCAGGGCGAGGCCTTGAGGCCAGGCTGAGCTGGGCACATTTACAAAGACTAGGGAGGCGTCCGTGGCTGGGGTTGGTTGCACTCAAAATAGAAGGGCTGGCCCAGATCACATAGGGCTTTGTAAAAAGGAGAAGGGGGTGGATGTTTATTCTAAGTGGGGGGCTGAGGGATGTGATTGTGGATTTTTGAAAAGTCACTGTTCATGTTTTGTGGAGAGAAGACTGTACAAAAGCAGGACTGAAAGCAGGACAATCATGAGGAGGCTCTTGCAGCTATCCAGGGGACAGGGAACAGCTGCTTGAACCACGAGGTGCTGGCTTTTTAGGTAGAAACAGGTGAGCTGGGACAGGTGCACACGTGTAATCCTAGCACTTTGGGAAGCGAAGGCGGAAGCATTACGTGAGGCCAGGAGTTCGAGATCAGCCTGAGCAAAAGTGAGACATCATTTCTACAAAAAATAGAAAACTTAGCTGGGCGTGGTGGTGCTTGCCTATAGTCCCAGCTACCTGGGGGGCTGAGGCAGGAGGATTGCTTAAGCCCAGGAGTTTGAGGTTGCAGTGAGCTCTGACGACACCACTGCACTTTAGCCTGGGCAGCAGAAATAGTTGAGGCAGATTCCAGTTGTGGAGGTGCTGAGAGTGATGCAGACCTCCATCCTCAATTCCCCGCTTAGTCCCCTTGCTGGCTTCTGCAAGAAACTCAATGGCACCAAGGTTGTCATTTTTGGAATTTTACTTAAGATGTGTGGGGCCCTGGGGAGCAGCTCACTTTGGGGAGCATGTGAGTATCTTTGATACAGCCCCCTCTGTCTCACTCTGCCCCTTTTAAGGGTCTTTGGTGCCTGCCTATGACCCTCTCTCTATGCCAGTCCTCAAACACGTGTAATCCCGTCCCCACTGCCAGCTTCCTCTGAGGGACAGCCCCTCTGCATCAGTGGCAGACTGAGATATTTGCAGGCGTGTTAGCTCACATGGGAATCCACCCACTTTCCACATGAAGTATTACTTACGTATGAGCTGACTTGTGGCTGGCTAGATGATATGCCATTATGGTTTGTAGGCATTTAATCAGATATTTATTTTTATTGTATGATTTACTTTTCTATTGTTGTAATTTATGTATTTTTTCAAGCTTCAAACATTTCATAGGCCATTGTAAAGCTCGCCTGCCCTGCATTTGTGGGCCCCAATGAGTCAAGCAGCCACGACCAGGCTTGTCTGCGTGACCCAGCCTCGCTGGCGTTCTGGCTACTGAAACCTTCCCCGTCTCACTGCACAGAAGTATGAACTGCAGTGTCAGCAGGTTTCCATGACACCACCACAATGTAACACACACATCTCTCCCACACTCCCCTTGTTACGAGGCCCTGACAGCGCAGACAGGGCTTCCTGTGCTGCCCGCCCTCCTCTGGCTTGCAGGTTCCTCTCCACTCCCGCGCCCCTCCACCCCGCACGGGCCTGGAAGGACCAACCCAGAGCCTGAGGTAGCAGAAATACAGCTCGGAGGACTGGAGCTGAGGGTGGGGCCCGGGCCAGGCCGTGAGCGAGAGAACACTGTTAAAAAGCACTCAGGACCCCGCATGTGGGAATCTTGGGGAAAGAGGCGGAGGCAGAGCTGGGGAGGAGAGGGAGAGAGCAGAGAGCATAGAGAGGGGACAAGGTGGGAGGCCGTTGGGAAGACAGACCTGCTCCTGGAAGAGTCCAGGAAAGTCACCTTCATCCCTCTCTGCTCCAGCAGGTGCTGCAGCTTGTGTTTCAGCAGCCACACAGGTTTGTTTCTGACATGGTTCCCATCCCTGTTCCCCACTTTCCTCTCCTGCTCCAACTGCCCCGCACCCCTTGGAGGTCACAAGGGCCCTCCATCCACGCAGAATTTTGAAACCCAGAAGTAGATCAGGGGATCGAACATATTCACTCTGGAGCCAGACTGCTTGGGCTCAGATCAGCCGTGCGGCTTAATCACCTGTGGGCCTTGGGCGCACTTCTCCACAGGCCTGTTTCCTCACTGTGAAACGGGATGGTGATACCACAGTTACTACTTCCGCCAAGTTGTAGTGACGTTTTCTGCGAAGTGCCTATCGTACAATAAGCACTCCATAAGTGCTTAGTTATTATTAAAGACTTGTCAAAACAGGATCACAAAATTGTAGTATATTTTCAATATTTACATTTAACAAATTATAACTTTTAATCCCCAAAATGCAAAGGCATGTAACTGTGATATTCACAGGTAATTACAGAAGCCAGTTTTTTTTTCTTTAATTAGTTCATAGCACCCCAGGGGTAGGATGGTTCAATCATGAGACATGAGTCTAGAGTTGAATGAGAAGCATGTCTATGACTATATTTAAAACCTCATTTGGAAGCAATGTTAAAAGTCTAAATTTGAAGTCCTTTGTGAATGTTTGTCTCCAAGCCAAATAGTCTTCTGGTTCCCTTCCTGACTCCTTCTCCCACCCTCTTCGTATTTTAAAATGACTAAAACAGATAAAAGCAGGGAGTTGGAATAGACTCCACTTCCTGTCTCTCTGATTTCACAATTAGGTTAACAGGGTATGAAGCTTTTACTTCTGTAATTGAATGATTTATAGGTTCACATATATTACACACACTGGGGAAGGCAGAGAGAGAGATTTAGCTTAAGATGTCGATGTTGAGGGGAGAAACAGTGCAAGGCTAAAACTCATTTGTCCTGGAAACAACTGAAGCCGGATCAGTCTTTGAGAAGACGAAGGCCTGCAGGTGCTGGCCAAAAGAACATTGTGGGGAGGATAGGCAAACTTTCCCTACCTTGCAATTTTGTTTTAATTCATATATGCCCAGTAGAAGCTGTGTGTAAGACAAGCAAGGAATGGATGACTTCCTACCCAATAGTACTTCATGGCTACAAACATGATCCTAAATTATAGCAGTCCATAATGTGGCAGCCTTAAGAGGGACACAAAGTTAACACTGCCCCATGGTTTCCCCTGGAAACACCAAAGGCATGCATGAAGGGCTTTGTGGCTGCTACCCGGGGAATGTTGCTTGCAGAACTTTAAAAACAGGAATCTTGCCAGCTCTCAGGGAAGCTGAAATGAAAAGTCTACCTAGAGTAAAGCAGACTGGCTGACCTTTCCATGGCCCTTTTATCCTTAAGAGTCTGTGGTTTTGATATAGTGTTGAGTATTTTTTAACTTTCTTTCAAGAAGAGTCAATAAGTAGATGAAAAATAAGGTCTGGTTCTGCACTAAGTCCCCCATGCATTTTTTAAAGGTTTTAAAAAATGAACAAATATTGTGGTCACTCAATAAGTAGTAATAATCCAAACATCATGAGAAATTTAAATTTGTCTGCTTTGGAGATCTGAGAATTTAAAATTGCTATGAAACCATACTTGGGGTGGGAAGGAAATACCATTTTATAAAAATGAGAGACAAGTCAAGTCATTTTTGCTCTGCACATAGTAAGAACACAGCATGGTTTTTCATTTTAGTTTTAGTTTAGTGAATGCGTTGTTGAGGAACACAGTTTGCTGTGTCTTAATGTTAATTATTTTGGAAGAAATAAAGTTATTGGCTAGTGATGACAACTTAAAAAAATAGCTAGTATTTATAAAATGTACTCTACCTCAGTTATCTATTGTTGTGTTACAAGCCATCTCAAAATTTAGTTGCTTAAGACAATATTTTATTATTTCTTAAGGTTTTATGGGTTGATTGGGTTCAGCTGGGTGGCTCTTCTACTGCATGTGGTGTCTGCTGGGTCTAGAACGTCCAGGATGTCTGCCTGGCTTCTCAGCTGGGATAGCTGAAACAGCTGGGATTTGGCTGGGCATTGTGCCCTCTCTCTCCAGGTGTTCTCTCCAACAGAACAGCCTAATCTCTTTGCATGATGGCTCAGGGCTCCTCCAAGCAAGGAAGGAAGGCAAACCCCTGAGTGCAAGTATTTATTAAAATGCTGTTTGCACACTACTTGCTAGTATCCTAATGGCCAAAGCAAGCTACCCAGCCAAGTCCAGATCGATGGGAGAGGAACTATACAAAGGCTTAAATACTGGAAGGCATGGTGGATTTGGGGCCACCAGTGTACAGTCATCCACACAACCCATGCGCTAACCCTGTATTGGGCATTTTACATCTGTTTGTCTTCTTTAGAAATCAAAACAACCTTAGAAAGTGAATACTATTTAGAATCTTCATTCTAAGGTGAGAAAACTGAGGCACAGAGAGGGTAAGTTACTTGAACAAAATCACACTGGTAAGAAGTGGCGGAGCTGGGATTGAATCCAAGCCATGTAATCCCAGAGCCTGAACTCACCGGTCTGAAGGCACAAGCACAAGAATAGGAAACTATTAACTTCTAGAAGGAAATGATATCCAGATAATTTCAGGTAATATTTGATTTGGGGATTTACATATTCAATAGCAATTATAAGAATTTTGTCCTCCTTTTTTAAAGAGAGGTCTAAAAGAATTGTGAATCACAGAGGCAAGAGCCCTAAATTGATGAATTCCTTTGACCTGGGTTAGAATTTTACTTCTTATTCATTGTTAGTCAGCGTCTTAATTTTCTCAAGTGTAAAATGGAAATGATAATAATATCTAACTTCTGAGGCTGTGGTAAGTATTAAATGAGATAATACAGTAGCGTGAGGTATCTAGAATGTTCTTAATGCATAGAAGGCCACGTGTGAGTGTGACAGTGGACAGAGCTGACTGCAGGGACACACGGGGAGATTCATGGGGATTTGTGTTAGGGGATTCATGATCTCCCACATGAGCTCACTGGAGAATGATCAGGGCAGGGAGCTTTTTTTATTATTATTATTATTTTTAATTTCAGCATATTATGGGGGTACAGATTTTAAGGTTTCAATAAATGCCCTTTCCCCCCCTCCCCCCACAAGTCTGAGTTTCCAACATGACCATCCCCCAGATGGTGCACATCTCACTCATTATGTATGTATATACCCACCCCCTCCCCCCTTCCCCCTAGGGCAGGGAGCTTTAACCATAGAATAGGTGTCACACTGTGGCTAGGAATCGCCGGCCAAAACAGAGTGGCAGACATTATTGGTTTGCTACACCTCACCTAGGAACACCAGAAAAATAGACACTATGGTTCCTAGAAGACTCATGACTGGTGTTGCCACAAGACTAGTGTAGCTAACCCAGCCCAACCTCAACAGGCTCTATTATCAGCAAATTTAATCCAGCTCTAAGGATCTTCCAGGGCATTCCCCAAATTCAGCAAGTCTTAGCTCAGCAAGTATCAATTATCTAGTCCTGATCACCTTTCAGGGCAAAAACCATTTTTATGCTACTAAAGTTGTGGAAAAGGGACAGAAGAAAAAATCGATTCATGGATAACGTTCCAAACCTTAGTTTCCATTGTCTGGTTATGCCAGCAGCTGTCTGCTGGTTTTGAGGCAGTTTGCAGCTGGAAGAAACAGGACTCCACATTTCTTCCTTTGGGGTCTGAAGGATGGCTTTTTCCATGGTATTAAGGCCACAGTTCTATACATGAGTTACGGCAGCTTTAAATTACAGCCACAATATTATGGGTAAAAGGATAAATCTCTCACTGCCTTCTTTTAGCCCCAAAGCAGTTGGGGGGTGGGGAGGAGGCCGCTTACCCAAAAGCAGTAAAATGATGGTGGGAGCTGTGTCCGTGTCAGAAAAGGCAGCTAGCAGCAGGCTTTGCTGAAATGCTCTCAAATGCTAATGTGTCACTACACAAATCTCTCCTCCCCAGATGAAAGAGATAGGACAAAGTAAAAGAGGATGATTGAGGAGAATCAGAAAAGGATGAACCCTTTTAAGATCTGCTCATTTTATTTACATTTCTGGTAGTATATTGCCCAAACACTGCTCCCTGAGGACTCAAGGAAACCCTTCCCAAGTACAACTTTTGGTTTTTTAAAGGTAGTTGTCTACAATTTATTAAATGTGTTTCTTTCTCACTATTTCATATGCCTGCATAATACTTGAGCACAGTGCCATGCTACTGGGATACAGTTTCTATTTCATTAGCTGTGTAAACTCATGTGAGTTACTTAACCTCTTTAAATTCGGTTTTGTCATCTGTAAAATGGACATAATGACACCTACATCACAGTGTGACTGGGGTAGCTAAGTGAAGTTGTTTGCACCTGCCTCTCTCTCACCGTTCTTCCAGATTCAGTCAATTCTGCACCCCACGTGTCTCCTGCATGGATTCCCTTCACTCCATTTTCCCGCTGATACATCATCTCTCACCTGGACCATGGCAGGAGCCTCCAACAGGTCTCCCTACCTCGGATGCCAGGGGGATCTTTCAGAATGCACACTGACCTTCCTCCACCCAAAGCCCTTTGCTCACCTCCATCAGCTGTAGGTTAAGGATCAAACTGGAGCAGAGCACCCAAGGCTCCATGATCTGGCCGCGTGGCCTCCCCAGCTTGATACTTCACACACAACTCTTTCTCCATACACAGCTTCCCATTCCCCGTGGAGACTATAGAGTTTGCTTTTTCACCAAACTCCTCCCCACCACCACCATCTTTACACAAGTCATTTTTTCTGTGTAGAGGGCTCTACTTCCTCTTTTCCAAGAACATTCCCGTGCCCACTTCAAGACTCAATCCAGGGATCATTTCCTCTGTGAAGTCTTCCTCTCCACTGCCCAGGGGAAGGGGCTCGGCTGCCTTTGCACAACGTCGCCTACCTGCATTAGGGCACTTTTCGTTTCATTTTATTACAGTCTGCCCCACCTTGCTGGCAACTGTGGCAAGTGTCTTTGTAGCCCCTGTGCACTACACAGGTCCCTGGATAAGGACTCAAAACATGTTTCTTGAAATAAGCTGATAAATGCAAAGTGCTCACTGCAGCATTTCCTTCCTTTCAAACGGTGACTTTCCTCCCTCCCTCCCTCTTGGCTCCAGAAGTCAAACTTAGTTATTGTTACTTTCAAAGTAACAAACTTATTGTTACTTTCAGGAACAATGGCAAACTGAATGGATCTAGTTTAGCTCAAAGCACACAGGAGAGTGGGGGGCCGTTATTTTAAGCCATAATGAGGAGACTCAAAATAATAAAACACACAAGGCTTAATTCTAAAAACATTTATTGTATCAACGATTTACACTCCATCTATTTCAAAAAAAAGAATCTGGAGGCAGTGTATAAATATTAAGGCATCTTTAAAATATGACAAATAAAAAAATAAAATCCAGGACAAAAATATTTTAAAGAGAGCAGAAAACTAAATGCCTCCCTCAGTCCCCTGGAATATCACTGGTGCAAAAGAGTGAGGCCAGGGAGGACAAAGGCAGAACATCCTTGACTGTTCTTGGAGGTGCTTTGGAGAGCGTCAGCTAGTGGTGCAGCCTTTGAGGGGGTGACAAAAGCTAGTTATCATATGGCAGAATTGAGAATCCAAAAGATTGTTGCAACTATGTGGTCAAATGTGCAGTGGCCAAATGTGAAATTTTTGGTTGACGTTTTTTGTATGAAACTTACGTTTTAAGCACACATCTTTGTCCTTGCAAAACTTTTAGCAGCCTAGGTTAATTTCCGAACAACTGCATTCCCTTGTATTCTTTTCCCAGCCTAGGAATTTGTTTGTTAACTATTTTAAAATAAAATAAAAAGGAAATCCAGGCAGCCTTCTCTTCCTTTGATTAGAAAATTCCAAGGAGTTCTAGTCCTGGGAAGAGATGGAGGCACTTTGGAGGCTCCAGCGCCAGCCGCACCACCTCTGTGTGTGGCAGCTCTGATGCAGCGGTGTGGCACGGTGACAATGCTTCTGGGCTCCCATGCCCTCACTCCACTTGTGCCTCTCCAGCGGGGCTGCCTGGGCTTCAGCTGCAGCATTTTTAAAGAAAAAAGAAAATTATTTGAATGGAAGACTTTATGCAGAAAAAAAAAATTTTGGAAGCTGAAGAACAACTTTGAAAAATACATAAGAACAAAAGACTTTACTCTGTAATAAAAAGGAACAAATTGCTAATGCATGTAAAACACGAGTGAATCTCAAATACATTAGGCTGAGTGGGAGAAGCCAGACCCAAAAGGTTACACTCTGCACTGCTCCATTGACACGATGTTCTGGAAAGGGACACAGATCAGATCAGGGGAGCTTGCGGGGAGCGGGCTGAGGGGAGGGCGTGACTGTAAAAGGGCACAGGGAATTTGGGGGCTGATGGAGCTGTTTTGTGTCTTGATGGTGCTGTTATTACAAGACTGTTAAAACTCATCGAATTGTACACTTAAAAAGGGTGGGCTTTACTGTACACAAATTATACCTCAATAAACCTCTCTCACACACATACTCACTCATGGTGATCCTGTCAGGGGTGGTTAGGATCAGGGTCTGTGGTGGTGTCTAGGAAAAGGCCACTTGGATTTTGTCTCTGTTGTGCATTTTGTTCTGTGGCAGATTCTGTTTGTAGAAAGAGTTTTGCTGCTGAAAACATTTGGAAACCATGGGCTGAGACTAATGCCAGTAAGGGGCAGCTGAAGTTTCTTACAAGAGCAACGCCTCTCTTTGCTTTTTTTTTCTTCTTCTTTCAGATGTATCTTACTAAGAGGCAGAAATCAAAAGAAGAAAAAAAACAGACTGTGTACTTTTACTTTCCCTGAGTAACCCCAGAAGTGTTTTCTTTCCTTACAATTTAGTTTTAATAAGAACTCTGTGCTCTCTGAATTTAGGGCCAAAGGTATGGCATGAGCCATCTATCTTTGCCAGCTTAGAAGGGCCAGGTGAGTGATGGCCCTCAGGGTGAACAGGTGCAAGTCAGCGATCCGCCTTTGTGAACCTCAAACAAGCACCCGACAGGCTTTACTGGCCCCCGAACAGCAATGGAAGGACAGCAATAAAAGCACTTTGGAACGTTTTGCAAGCCTGGGAGGCTGGGTGAGTAAATCATCCCTGAAGCTGTGGTTTGGCTCCAGGAGCCAGACAGCTCTCCTGAATTCGGGGTTGTGCAAGGCTGCCATCTGAATGCCCCTCAGTCGGGCCAGCCCAGCACCCTTTCTCCACCATCCCCACCGCCTGCCGCTGCCTTCTGCCCAGACTTCTCACAGCGGCCTGAAGGTGTTAACGTTTATGAAAACTGTGAGGGTTTGCTGACACACACTGGGACTCAGGGTATTCATTGGAAGATGTAAAATTCCTTCTTTCCAGCCTGTCTACTTCCTATCAGACGTGCAGATCGCTGTGTGACAATCATCCTCTGCCGCCCAGAGCTCCCATGCAGCCCGTCCCCACCTGGACGCATACCTCCTATTCCGGAACTTTCCCTGATCTGACTCCACCCTCCAGACTTCCTCTACCCTCACAGACTTGCTACCGGGCCTCTGGAAGTCATCATCTGATCCCAACTCCTGCCTGGTGGCCTCTTTTCCATGGCTCCCTCTCTTCCCAGATGCCAGTGTCAGCTCCTCTCCCGTCCTCCCCAGGTCTAGAGGTGTGACAGCGTCTCTCTGTTGCCAGCCCCTGGATGCTTCGCCACCCTTCACTGCTTTCCTAATCCCGCCCGCACTGTGTAAATAGTCCTTTCATCACATTTTCTTCACTGAATCCCTTGGATGGTTTAATCTGATTTCTGTTAGGACAGCAGCCATCACTATTCCCTGCACCAAATCCTTCAATGACTTTTCAGTGTCCTAAAGATAAAATTCAAACTCCTTTATGCCCTTCCTCCCTGATCTCATCTCCCACCACTCTCCCCTTCTCCACTGGGCTGCATTCCGTTCCGACTCTTGCCCTTTTGGTGCTGTTTGCCCCTGCTGCCCCCTGTCTGGATGGCTATCCATACGCTGGAGCGGCCGTCTCAGTCTCAGCATTACGGTGGTGGGTCCGGTGCCACCTCTTCAGAAAGGCCTTTCTTGGCTTCTCTAAGTAAAGTACCTCCTTCCCTAGACACTCCCCATTCATCCCATTACCCTGGTTTGCCTTTTTTTTTTTTTTTTTTTTTGAGACAGAGTCTCACTCTATTGCCAGGGCTAGAGTGCCATGGCGTCAGCCTAGCTCACAGCAACCTCAAACTCCTGGGTTCGAGAGATCCTCCTGACTCAGCCTTCCAAGTAGCTGGGACTACAGGCATGTGCCACCATGCCCGGCTAATTTTTTCTATATATATTTTTAGTTGTCCAGCTAATTTCTTTCTATTTTTTTAGTAGAGACAGGGTCTTGCTCTTGCTCAGGCTGGTCTCCAACTCCTGAGTTCAAACGATTCTCCCGCCTTGGCCTCCCAGAGTGCTAGGATTGCAGGAGTGAGCCACCACGCCAGCATAGTTTGCCTTTTATAAAGACTTTATCACTATCTAAAATTACATAAATTATATTGGCAAACATGTTTTTGTCTGCTCCACACTGACATAAGCTCCAAGGAGACCAGGCCTTTGTCTTATCTTACTTATTACTGTGTCGGTCAGAGTTACAGCAAAAAGAAATGATGGCACAGTCAAACTAAGCCAAAAGTATTTCATAAAGGAACCATTGCAAGAAAGATGAGGGCAACAAGGGACAGTGCAATACCCTAGGGCTAATAACACCAGGTTAATCAGAAGGTTTGCCCAAAGCTGCCTGATGGGCTATAGCTTTTAGTTGCAAACTCACTGCAACCTGGCAGGGAGGCAGGTTCACTGGTCGTGCACCTTCCTTCCAACCTTCCAATCTGCCAGCAATTCCCATTATCTAACAGGGCAAAGGAGTTGATGCAGTCCATACAGGTGGGCCTCCTGGGACACAGCAGGGCGAAGAGCAGAGTGCCTCTCCAGAAGCATAGCATTATCTAAACTAAACTCAAGAACCTGCTCAGCACCAGGCCCACCACCATGGATAGCCCCCGGGAGCACCAATCACCTAGACTCGTGCAAAATAGCAGCCCTGCCTGGCAGTAGAAGCTCACAGAAGGAGACGTGCGATGAATCCATGAATTTTCATGGGTTTAGCTCTGGTTTCTGGGGACTGGTTGGGGCAACATTCATTCCCTCCTTAACACAGGGCAATCAGGAAAGAAAATGATTCCCTCCACGGTAGGCTTCCTCAAAGGGTTTCCAGGACCTCAGTCATGACCCTGTAAGACAGACAGAAAAAATTCCTGAGACTAGCAGGCTTGTACGTTCTGTGCCAAGGACATTTCTGAAGTTGAAGAACAATCTCTATTTATGAGCAGCATGGAAACAGGAGCTTGTTTTGCATTGTGTATGGAGGCAGGGAGGAATCAGGTAGCAGGCTGGCAACACTTCTGATTTTTTCATGGAGCACAGAGCTCTCCAGACTTTATGGGGGTAGGAACAAAATCATCTATCTACAGGATTAGTGGCTGAATGGGGAAGAAGCCAAGTTCCTATACACAACTGCCATCAACTTTTAGCAAGGTGTGGAGTCACTATGGTGACATGTATGGATAGGTATATCTAAGTGCATTATTAATCAGAAATCCCCCTTGAGTGTCTACTCTAGGTATGGAAATTGGCGAGAATTCACAGCAACATGAAGATAGAAGTCTTGCTTTTAATAATAAGCAACGAGGGGAGCTGCAGATGCATGATTGAGAACCAATTGCAAGGGGTTATGTTACATTATGAAGGGTGGAGTGGGAGCCACTTGTCAAAAGGGTTGGAACATGAAGCCATAGAATAGTATGATGTGATGAAAATTGCTGCCAGAAGAATTTCCCCCACTTTCTCAGTGTAGGACAGGTGGGAAGAGGAGGTGGCCTGGGATGGCTGTGAAATGCAGAGGCTGGGGCAGATGGGACAGACTGCCAGGATGCACTACATCCTACATTCACCCTGAGTCTGCCTGATGGCAAGATTGTGTCATCCCATAAACACTCCGGAGCTGTAAACAGCTGTGAGCTCTCTGCAGCTGTGTTTACCTGGTAAATTTAATTTCCCAGCACACCTTTCCATTTGATCCATCCTGTATTATTTGGATGAAATAATGTCATTGCTTTCAATTGCTTTGCATTATCTTTGTTACAAAAGGAAAATAAATCCCTGGCACGTGTTAATTTCCTGTAGGAATTCTGGCTTCTCAGATGGGAGGCTGCTGCATGCTTGTTGACTGATGACACACTGATCCACCAAAAAGGAATAAAACCAGCAAGCACATGTCCTCCGGGGGGCTTTTTAATTTCAAGCTTATAATGTAGAAACTTGTTCTGTCCTTTCATAAACCACTCTGAGGCCACCAGCTGATAACAGATTAAGAAGTTCACCTTCTATATGAAATTTGCATTTGATGGGGGGAGTCTTTATTTATTCAAAATTTATGGAGCTTTTACTAAGTGCCAGGCTCTGAGCTAGGTATGGAAGATGCAAAGATGCCCCTCAAGGAGTTCACAGCCTATGTTGGGGGAGGGAGAGACAGAGCAATGCTGTGGTGGTGAGAATTCCAGGGTGTTGGAGGACCTAACGGAAGAGGCTGCCGACATAGACTGGGGCTCAGGGTGGTCAGGACAGTGTCGTGGTATCTCCCATTTGCCTCTGCAGGTCTGCTCTCCACCCTGCCTTGTGCCGTGGGGGCTGACTTGTAGGGACTTCATCAATGGGGAGCTCCAGCAAAAGATGAGCCAGAGAGAGGAGAGTAAGGCTGGGATGCTAATTCTCTGGGACTCTGCCTTTCAGGATCATTGTAGACTGGCTGTATCCTCTGTAGAATGATGCAGCTCCTACTGATGGGACCTCTGCACAGGACTCTTTCCTGTGGGTTCCAGTACCTTTCTCTCCCCCAGCTCTTCCCAGCCTCTGGGGTGTTCACAGTACTGCTGGTCATGGGGCACTGCGCCATTGCTTTTTGGTTTCCTTAAACTCTGCTCTCGCCTTTATAACTAGTCCCTTTAATAATTCTCCCTAATTATCCAACGATAATGTGGCATCCATTTCCTGCTGGATCCTGATGGTCATGCAAGCTTCCTAGGACGAGGTGATGCCTGAACTGAGTGTGGAATGGTGAGCGGTTATTTGGGTGAAAAAAAAGAAGAAAACATTTAGTCAGAAGCAATAAGCAGCCAGTGAAAAAACATGGAGGGAAGATCTGGACTGGACCTGTTCTTCTTTCTATCCTGCCATGCTGATGGAGCAAGAGATACACCAGGTGTCCTATTATGTTTATTGACTAATGAACGAGATGCAATTAATTCACTAGGGACAGTGAGCAAGGGGGAGAAAAGATAAAGAATACGAGGTCAGGATGGAGGCAAGCAGGATCCAGATGAGAATGGACCCGATAAGCCAGGCTGGGTAGTATAGGAGTTATTCTGAGGGCAACTGGGAGCCACGGAGAGTCCCAGGCAGGGGCAAGGACCACATCAGATGTGCATCTCATGCAGCTCTCTAGTAGCATCAGTGAGTCAAACAACAATGGAAGACCAAGATTGCAAGGATGAGGGCTAGAGGAATGCCAGCCTTTGCCAAGGCAGGGCAGGATGAATGGAGAAAAAGAGAGGGATTCCAAATGGAAAATCCTTTGAGTCCAATGCAATAAATAGCTGTGGCTTGTGGAAGATAGTCACAATTTATTGTTGAGTATAAATGTATAACAATGTATAGAAGAGTACACCTAACATACTCTCCTTCTTGAAAAATTAAAAAAATATTTTACTTTTAAGGCCAGGAAGGATATACATTAAGATATCAGCAGTAATTTGGGGATGTTGAAAATACAGGCACTTTTCACTTCTTTAAATTTTCCTTTCTAGTCTTCTCCTTTTTCTTGGTTTTAAAATGATAAGCATGTGTTCTAACAGCAAAAAATTTCTTTCAGACAGAAGCAGAGAGAGATGGATGAAATTCTGGGCAGGGATTTGTCCATCTTTAAAATGTAGAGCTTTCCACTATAAATTGAGCATTCCTAATCTGAAAATTCGAAATATGAAACACTCCAAAACATTTTGAGCACTGACATGATGCCACAAGTGGAAATTCCACACCTGACCTCATGTGACAAGTTGCAGTCAAAACACAGTCAAAATTTTTGTTTCATGCACAATATTATTAAAAATATTGTAAAAAATTATCTTCAGGCTATATGTATAAGGTGTATAAGAAACATATAAATTTTGTGTTTATATGCGGGTCCTATGCCCAAAGTATCTCATTATGAATATGCAAATATTCCAAAATCCTAAAAAATAAAAAATCTGAAACACTTCTGGTCCCAAACATTTCCGGTAAGGGACACTCAACCTGCTCTTATCAAACCTCAGACCACGGAATATGAGAAGCCTGAAAACTTGACTTGTAGCTTAAGAGTGAAGAGCACAGGCTTTGGAATCAGACAATGGATGAAGCTTTACAAGGGCAGGTACTTTGATTTGCTCACTGCTGTTTCCCCAGGGCCCAGGACAGTGCCTGGCACTCATCAGAAGGTCAAGAAATACTTGTGCAATGAATGAAAACCAAGTTCCACCACTGACTAGCTGTATTACCGTGAGCACATTAGTTCATCTCTCTATGCCTTGATTACCTTTTCTCTAAAATGGAGAAGAATAACAGTAATTAACACAGAGATTGGTGTGATGATTACAGGAGATAATACACATAAGCAGAATGTTTGGACACAGGCGTCCTCAAACTACGGCCCACGGGCCACATGCCGGTCTTTTTGCCTGTTTGTTTTTTTACTTCAAAATAAGATATGTGCAGTGTGCATAGGAATTTGTTCATAGTTTTTTTTAAACTATAGTCTGGCCCTCCAACGGTCTGAGGGACAGTGAACTGGACCCCTGTTTAAAAAGTTTGAGGACCCCTGGCCTAGAGCAAGCTCTCAACAAACAGTGCAAAAGTAAACAGTCCTGGCCACTTCTAAATGAAGACTTTCCCACTAGAATTTCATTTCTTTGCCCTTAGCTTTCAAAACACAGATGGTCACTTAATCCATCAGGCACAGTGCCTATGGCCCATGAAAATGTTTTCTTTCTTTTAAAATCAGAAGAAAATGGAATATAATAATAATGAATATGTAATAATAAACCCAGCCTGGCTTATAGTCACCATTATACCAATATGGTTGTAAAATATAATTTAGAATTTTTGTTTTTAATGGCAGAAAGGCCCCATGAAGGCAAAGGTACCTGCAGCCCACAAAAGTCTCATGTCCCTGTTTCTTTCATCACCCTATTTTTATTATTCCAATGGATAATTATATTTAAAACTTTATACATTAAGCTGCTAATATAAGTCAGATGCTGTGCTGTACAGAACAAAATCTAAAGAAAACTGAGAGGGCTCTGAATGTGGGGTGCTCCCCAGGCACAGTGGTAGGTAATGGAGAGGCCACGGGGGACAGTGATAACGAGATGGAATCATCCAGGGGGACGTATTGTTTCCTCAAAAAGCTGATGATGCAGGTGAATGGGATGTTCCTAACACATGATCCCGGCGTGATGAACTCTGGGTATCAGGAGGAGAGTGACACAGCATTGTGGCATTGTATCATTTTTCAAGTCAGGAGCCTGAAGCTAAAAAAAAAAAAAAAAAAAAAAAAAAAAGAGTCTTTTTTTTTTTTTTTTTAATATATAGATGACAAGACATGGATGGGTAGAGGTACGGTTTCCTTCTTTTTTTTAAATTTATTTTATTTTATTTTAGCATATTATGGGGGTACAAGTGTTAAGGTTACGTATATTGCCCATGCCCCCCTGCCCCCTCGAGTCAGAGCTTCAAGCGTGTCCATCCCCAAACGTTGCACCTCTTACTCGTTGTGTTTGTATATACCCATCCCCTCCTCCCCCCTCCAATCCTTCCGACACCCAATAAATGTCATTCCTATATGTCCTTCTTGACGTGTATAATGTATCATGTCAGAAATAATCTTGATTTTGCTAAGACACTTAATATATAAGCGGTGAAGGAAAAATAGTAATAATGTATAAAATGTAAAGATACCAGAGGGTTTCACTACATGAATATCAAGACAAAATTTCAACCATTTGAGGAAGAAGAAAATAGAAGAAAATTATCAGAATACTGCAGTAAGTGTTCTGTCAACTTGGAGATAGAGTGCAGTCAAAACCTAGCTATAACTTATCTCTGGGGAAGGTAATTGTGAGTTATTTTTATTTACTTTTTATTTTTATATTTTGCTTATCTCTCTATATTCTTTTGTTTTTACAATGAACACCTGCAAATTTTATCTCTAAAAGTCAATACAGTTTTCTAAACCCAACTATGCAAGTTATAACGTCACACATTGAGGATTAAAAAACTGGCAATAAGCTAAGTGTTCATCAATACAAGATTGATTACATTTCAGTCTAGCCTTAAACAGTCTTTAAAAAATATTATTTAGATCAGATTTACTGATATGGAAAACATTCCCAATGTATTGTTGAATATAGCGTCTTAAAATATATAAAAGAGTACACATGATGTAATTTCCTTTTTAAAAAATTAGAAATATCCTTTTTTAAGGCCAGAAGTGATATACATTAAAATCTCAGCACTAAATTTGGGTTGTTGAAAATACAGGTAATTTTTGTTTTTCTTCTATATCTTCCTTTGTAGTTTTCTCTTAAGAAAAACAAAAGCAGGCCAGGCGCGGTGGCTCACGCCTGTAATCCTAGCACTCTGGGAGGCCGAGGCGGGCGGATTGCTCAAGGTCAGGAGTTCAAAACCAGCCTGAGCGAGACCCCATCTCTACTATAAAAATAGAAAGAAATTAATTGGCCAACTTATATATATATAAAAAAAAAATTAGCCGGGCATGGTGGCGCATGCCTGTAGTCCCAGCTACTCGGGAGGCTGAGGCAGCAGGATTGCTCGAGCTCAGGAGTTTGAGGTTGCTGTGAGCTAGGCTGACGCCATGGCACTCACTCTAGCCTGGGCAACAAAGCGAGACTCTGTCTCAAAAAAAAAAAAAAAAGAAAAAGAAAAACAAAAGCAAACAAACAAACAAAAAAACTATGAGCATGTATTCTCTTTTAACTAGCAAACATTTCCCCTGAACATTTTTCTAATTGAAATCCAATGT
>VSMD01124905.1:0-28619 GCA_008750895.1 Mirza zaza
ATCTGTTTACATCCTCTGCTATTTCCTTCCTCAGTGTTTCATAGTTCTCCGTGTAGAGGTCTTTTACCTCCTTGGTTAAGTATATTCCTAGGTACTTTAATTTCTTTGTTGCTATTGTGAAGGGAATGGAGTCTTTGATTTGGTTCTCAATTTGATTGTTGTTGGCGTGTATGAATGCCTCTGATTTCTGTGTATTGATTTTGTATCCTGAGACTTTACTAAATTCATTTATCAGTTCCAGGAGTTTCTTGGTTGAATCTTTGGGGTTTTCTAAATATAATATCATATCATCAGCAAACAGTGAAAGTTAGATCTCTTCTGCCCCTATTTGGATACCTTTAATTCCACTTTCCTGTCTGATTGCTGTAACCAGGACTTCCAGCACTATGTTGAATAGAAGTGGAGATACTGGGCAGCCTTGTCTGGTTCCAGTTCTAAGTGGGAATGCTTTCAATTTTTCCCCATTCAGTACAATGTTGGCTATGGGTCTGTCATATATGGCTTGTATCATTTTTAGGTATGTCCCTTCTATGCCTGTTTTATTAAGAGTTCGTATCAAGAAAGGGTGTTGAATTCTGTCAAAAGCTTTTTCTGCATCTATTGAAAGAATCATGTGGTCTTTGTTTTTGCTTCTGTTTATGTGTTGAATTGCATTTATAGATTTACGTATGTTGAACCACCCCTACATCCCTGGGATGAAGCCCACTTGGTCGTGATGGATTACTTTTTGATAAGTGTCTGGATTCGGTTAGCTAAGATTCTGTTGAAAATTTTTGCATCTATATTCATTAGGGATATTGGTCTGTAGTTTTCTTTTTTTGTTGCATCCTTTCCTGGTTTTGGTATCAGAGTAATATTCGCTTCATAAAAGGTGTCGGGAAGGTTTCCGTTCTTCTCCAGGTTGTGGAATAGTTTCTGCAAGATAGGTACTAGTTCTTCTTTGTCAGTGTGGTAAAATTCGGGTGTGAAACCATCTGGACCGGGACTTTTCTTTTTAGGGAGATTTTTAATTGCTGTTTCTATTTCAGCTCTTGAGATTGGTCTGTTCAGGGAATCTATTTCTTCCTGGTTGAGCCTAGGGAGGCTGTGTGTTTCTAGAAATTTGTCCATTTCCTCCACAATTTCCAGTTTGTGTGCATAATGATTTTTGTAGTACTCATAAATTATATCTTGTATCTCTTTGGGATCAGTTGTGATATCTCCTTTTTTGTTCCTGATGGTGCTTATTAGAGATTTCTCTTTTCTGCTTTTCGTTAGCTTAGCCAGTGGTATGTCAATTTTATTTTTTCAAAGAACCAACTTTTTGTTTTATTAATCTCCTGAATAGCTTCCCTGTTTTCAATTTCGTTTAGTTCTGATTTGATCTTGTTGATTTCACTTCTTCTGCTGGGTCAGGGGTTGGTCTGTTCTTCTTTTTCCAGCTCTTTGAATCGTTTCATTAGAAATGACTATTTGTGATCTTTTTGACTTTTGGTTATAGGCATTTATGGAGATAAACTTTCCTTTCAGAACTGCTTTAGCTGTGTCCCAGAGGATCTGATAACTTGTCTCTCCATTGTCATTTTGTTCATAGAATTTTTTTATTTCCATCTTGGTTTCTTCATTTATGAAGTAATCATTTAGTAGGACGTTTTTGTCTAGAAATGTGAGTTTCTGTTAGGGTTGATTAGTACTTTTATTCCACTGTGATCTGAGAAGATACATAGTATGATTTCTATTTTTTTAAATTTCTTGGTTTACTTTGTGTCCTAGGATATGGTCAATCTTAGAGAATGTCCCATGAGCTGATGAGAAGAACATATATTCAGTGGATTTTGGGTAGAATGACCTGTAAATGTCAGTCAGACCCAATTGTTCTAGAGTTTAAGTCCATTATTTCTTTATTAATTTTCTGTTTGGAGGATCTGTCTTGTGCTGTCAGTGGGGTGTTGAAATCTCCAGTGATTATGGAGTTGCTATTAATCAGTTTGCTTAGATCCAGTAAGGTTTGCTTTATGAAACTGGGTGCACCTAAGTTGTGTGCATATATATTTAAAATTGTTAACTCTTCTTGTTGAGCTGTGCCCTTCACCATTATATAATGACCCTCTTTGTCTTTCACTGCTTTTGTTGGTTTAAAAACTAAATCGTCTGAAATTAGAACTGCCACACTAGCCTTCTTTTGGCTTCCACTTGCCTGGAATACTGATCTCCACCCTTTTAGTCTATATGCATCCTTGCACGTTAGATGTGTTTCCTGAAGACAGCATATACTTGGCCTGTTTTCTTATCCATTCAGCCAGCCTGTGTCTCTTGAGTGGAGAGTTTAAGCCATTCACATTTATTGAGAGAACTGATAGGTGAGGTAGATTACTGTTCATTCTGTTGGGTTGGATGTTGTTGCTTTGATTTCTCTCTTCAGCCACTGTAATATCTGGCCTTTACTTTTTGGGTTTTGGTTATTTTTATATTCGTGAGTTTTTATTATGGTGTCTCGTGCGTAACACTGTTTTGAGTACTTCTTGTAGGGCTGGTCTTGCCTTGGTGAATTCTCTGAGACTTTGCTTATCTGAGAATGTCTGTATTTTGCCTTCATATACGAAGCTTAGTTTTGCAGGGAATAAGATTCTAGGCTGCGCATTGTTCTGTTTCAGAAAAGTGAGAATGGGGCCCCAACTCTCCTTGCTTGTAAAGTCTCAGTAGAGAAGTCTGGTGTTATTCGAATTGGCTTTCCCTTGTATGTTACTTGCTTCTTTCGTCTAACAGCTCTTAGAAGGGCCTCTTTAGTTGATATTTTGGTCAGTCTTATGACTGCATGTCGTGACGTCTTCCTGTTTGCATTGAATCTCCCAGGGGTCCTCTGAGCTTCTTGAACTTGTATATTGAGAATTTTAGCAAGGCCTGGGAAATTTTCCTCTATTATATCTTCAAATAGCTTGTCCAACCCTTGAGTGTTGTCTTCTTCCCCTTCTGGTAACCCTATGCCCCTCACATTAGGTTTCTTCACATAATCCCACATCTCTTGTAGGCTTTGCTCTTTTCTCTTGTTTCTCTGCTCTATCTCTGTGACTGACTTATTTAATTGGAGGGTGTTATCTTCAATCTCTGAGATTCTTTCTTCTGTTTGATCTACCCTGTTCTTGAGACTTTCCACTGTATTTTGTAGTTCCCTGAATTGATTCTTCATTTCCAGGAGTTCGGTTAAACTTTTCTTCATTGTGTCTATTTCTTTAGTGAACTTTTGTTCCAGGTCCTGGAGGCTTTTTGTGGTTTCATTATGTTGGTTATTGAGTTGTTCTTGCAGGTCGTTGAAATTTCTTATGATCCACATTTAAGATTCCTCTTCTGTCATTTTGGTTGCCTGATTTTGGTCGGTGTCTGTTTCTAGGGGGCTAGTGCTCCTATTTGGGGGTGTGGTTTCCGTTTGGTTCTTCATATTTCCGGAGTTCCTTTGCTGATTTCTTCCCATGTCGATCAGTTGTTGTTTCTTTCCTTTAGGTTTTTGTTTGGGTATTCATACGCCTTGTTTAGTTTTGAGCCGGTAGGTGGTGTCTGTGGGTGAGATTCGACCACTCTCTGTATAATGAGTCAGTAGGTGCCGTGAAAAGGGTATGCAGGATGTCCTCCCTGTCAGTAGGTGGTGCTTGCTTGGAGGAACAGGCTACGCTGTTGTTTTTGTGTCCTGTTATCAGCTCTTGTTCCTGTAGAGAGGCACTCTAGTGCCTCAGGTGGTCGGTGGGGCCCTGGGACTTCCAGGTGTGTCCTTTTCTCCCCCTCAGTGAGGGCTGGTCTAGGAGTGAGTCTGGGCAGATCTGGGTTGGGTAAACCTGCCCTCAGGCACCACCAATTCTGTTATCAGGGGTCAACGTTCTGTTCTCTGCTTCCAGGAAAAGCTGTCGGGGAGGGGCTGGAATGGCCCTGCTCAGTCAGAAAGTCTGTGTGTGGGGTGGGGCTGTCTGAGACCCTTACTCTGGAGCGGGCCTCGCTTCTTTCCACCCTCCCCAACTCCAAGGCTACTCCTGGGCCTCTGCCAGCAGGCCAGACCACACACCACCAGGCCTCCCCTGACTGTGATGCTGGCCGGGAGGTTCCCTGCCCAGGAACGCCACCTGGGCTGGGTGCACGGCCTCCTTTTGGGAGGAGAGTTGCCCTCTACGACGCTGATCTGCCCCCGAAGGCACACACATCTCAGTAGGCTGTTCCCGTATATACCTTCTGTGCCCTGGGCAATGCGAGACCTCGGTGCACGTGATCTGGAATGCCGGTCTGACCTCTGGGCCCCAGAGTTCAAACTATATCCCCACCAGGGAGAGGAGTGCCAGTCCCAATTCTCCCACAGAGAGCCCAAGCTGGGTCTATGTCTCTCAGCTTCCAGGTCTGCCCTGTTCTCCTGGGATCACCATGCCAGCAGCACCTGGGAGGGCTGGTGGGTAGGGAGCTCACAGTCTGAGTTCCCTTTAGTCAGCTGTAGGGCCCCAAAAGAGAAGGTCCCGTTCCCTGGAGGTGCCTCTGGCTGGTGGCTGTATTGTCTCTCTGGGCAGCCGCGGGTAGGGTCGGCAGAGGGGAGAATGAGGCAATATGGCAGCTGCCTCACGGCTCGGGTCTGTGCACATGGAGGTGCCCGAGGGATTTGGGTGCCGCGTCCTCTACTGGCTTACTGCTCTCTGGCGGCGGCTGTCTCTGGGCTGGTGTCCGCAGGTCTCTCCACCCGCTGAGGCACCCACCAGCAGTCCCAGATGCAGGGGAGGGGAACCTTGGCTGATCCGCCTACCCTTCCTGCTGGTCTCCGGGTTGCTCCAGGGGTCTCAGCTTCCAGTTCTCCTCCGCAAGCTCCTCCCGTGGAGTCTCCCGTGGTCTCAGGTACCCCTCCTTCCGACCCTCATCAGCAGTATGCTTGTCTTCTTGCTTCTTTCTTCTAATTTCTGCTAGAATCTGTCTTTTCTGTGGAGACACTCTGTCTTGCGGTGTTTCTCGTCCACCATCTTGATTCCTCTCTAAACCAGCTTTTTAATCATGTTTATGATTTACCTGCGAACAAGCGTTCTTATACATTTCAGGCTCATACTTTAGTTTGTCCATTTGGGCATGAAAGCATACATTTTATTGGAATGTCAAAAGGAATACAACAAACAGATTGGAGAGAGTTCCCAATTCACCTTTGTGCTTTCCACCTGCCAGGTAGGAAGCAACATGCAGATAGTAGAGAGAAATTTTCTTCCATAAATGTACAGTTCACAAAAACACCCACTGTTCAGCTTTTATTTTTCCCCATTCTCAGAGTTTTTGAAAGATATTTGATAGCTTTGTTTAAAAAAAAGTTGAATTCATAGGTTATATTTACACTAAAAATGAATATTTACTAATTCTAGTTCACATGGTCAATTAATATACCTCCCAGTATTGTCTGTATATGCAAGCTGCACTTTGCATGGCTTAAATTCAAACAATCTTCTGATGAATAAATTAAAATCTGGATATTTTGTTACCAAGGGAAAATAGTTTTTTTCTAGATTTTCTAAATCTAGAAGTGGGTGTTTTAGACATTATGATGCTTATGTGCCTTAAGAAAACATCTCATTTTCAATGGCAAAAAATTGGTGAATCAAAATCTGTGTGAATTTTATTGTCATTGGTAATCTGTAAACTGCTAAAAGCAAGAGTCTGAGAACTCTTGTTAATAAGAATTCTGTGCTTAAGTACTCTTCTTCTTCCTCCCCATATGCATTTGACTCAACTTACTTATTTGGTAACAGAATTCTGGATTTTTACTTTTCTTCTCTGGTCCTTCCTTTGCTAGTGCGTCTTCATCTTCCTAATCTCTAAATGTTGTTCCAGAGCTTAGTCTTTGGACTTCTACTGTCTTCTACATATACACATTCCCCTGGGAATGTCATTCAATCTCAGGGCTTCCGACTTCAAGTTATACTACAAGGCTATAGTAACCAAAACAGCATGGTGCTGGTGTGAAAGCAGACAAACAGAATTGAGATCAAGAAATAAAACCACACACTTATACCAACTGATCTTTAACAAAGCAGACAAAAACATACACTGGAGAAAGGACACCCTATTCAATAAATGGTGGTGGGAAAACTGGATAGCCCCATGCAGTAGAACAAAATTGGATCCCTACCTCTCATTATATACAAAAATTAACTCAGGATGGATTAAAGACTTAAATGTAATACCTGACACCATAAAAATTCTAGAAGAAAACTTAGTAAAGACTCTCCAGACATTGGCCTGGGCAAAGAATTTATGACTAAGACTCCAAAGCAAAGATAACAAAAACAAAAACAAATAAATGGGACTAAATTAAAAAGCTTCTGCACAGCAAAAGAAATAACAAAGTAAACAGGCAACCCACGGGACGGGAGAAAACATTCACAAACTATACATCTGACAAAGCACTAATATCTGGAATCTAAAAGGAACTCAAACAAATCAACGAGGGAAAAAGATACCATTAAAAAGTGGACAAATGACATGAACAGACATTTTTATTTTTATTTATTTATTTATTTATTTTTTTGAGACAGAGTCTCACTTTATTGCCCAGGCTACAGTGAGTGCCGTGGCGTCAGCCTAGCTCACAGCAACCTCAAACTCCTGGGCTCAAGCAATCCTGCTGCCTCAGCCTCCCAAGTAGCTGGGACTACAGGCATGTGCCACCATGCCTGGCTAATTTTTTCTATATATATTAGTTGGCCAATTAATATCTTTCTATTTATAGTAGAGATGGGGTCTCGCTCTTGCTCAGGCTGGTCTCGAACTCCTGAGCTCAAACGATCCGCCCACCTCGGCCTCCCAGAGAGCTAGGATTACAGGCTTGAGCCACCGCGCCCGGCCTATGAACAGACATTTTTAAAAAGAAGTTATACAAATGGCAAAAAAAAAATATGAAAAAATGCTCAACATCACTAATCATCAGGGAAAAGCAAATTAAAACCATAAAGAGATACCACTTTATCCTGGTCAGAATATCCATTATTAAAAAGTAAAAAAAACAATAAATAGTGTGGATGCATTAAAAAAGGAATGCTTATACACTGTTGGTAGGAATGTAAATTAGCACAATCTCTATGGAAAACATTATGGAGATTCCTCAAAGAACTAAAAGTAGGCCTATCATTCAATCCTGCAATGCCACTACTGGCTATCTGCCCAAAGGAAAAGAATACAGTATATCAAAAAGACACCTGCATTTGTATGTTTATCGCAGCACGATTCACAATTGCAAAGGTATGGAATAAACCTAAGTGCCCATCAACCAATGAGTGGATAAAGACAATGTGGCAGACACACGTACCCCCTCCCATGGATTAATCACTCAACCATACAAAAGAATGAAATAATATCTTTTGCAGTGACCTGGATATAATTGCAAGCCATTATCCTAAGAGAAGTATCTCAGGAATGCAAAGACAAATACTGCACGTACTCACTTAAAAGCAGGAGCTAAATGATGGGCATACACACAACACAAGGTCATATAGAGCGGTATAATGGACTGTGGAGACTCAGAGTGGGAAGGGTGGGAGGAGAATGAGGGATCAAAAATTACCTATTTGGTACAACATACACTATTCAGGTTTCACCACTATACAATTCACCCATGTAACAAAAAATCACTTGTACCCTCTACATCTATTGAAATTCAAAAAAAAAAAAAAAAATTCCAGGGCTTCAAACATCATTTATTTGCTAAAGGTCTGCAATTTATATCTCTAGTCTATACTTCTCCCTTATTTCAAGACTCATACATCCAACATATTTCTACCTGGGTGTCTAATAAGACCTTCAAGCTTAACATGTCCAAAATTGAGCTCCTGGTTAATCACACTTTCAAACTTGTTTCTCCCACAGTCTTCCCCATTTTAAAAAATAATAATTTCATCCCTCTAGCTATTCTAGCCAACATTCTGTATTCTTCTGATTCTCACTTCCCACAGCCAATGTGATGGCTCTATTTATAAACATATCCAGAATCTGGTTACTTCTCAGCTCTTCCACTATAATATTACCATTCTGGCCTAAGTTGCTCCCGTCTAGATTTTTTTCAACAGCATCCTATTTGGTCTCTGGACTCCTATTCTTGCACTCCTACTCTCAATATAGAAGCCCGTGGCTTCCCATCTCAGAGAGTAAAAGTCAAAGCCTTTATGATGACCATCATGATCTGGTCACCCAATAGCTCAATGGTGCCATCTGCTATTACTCTCCCCCTTGTTCATTCCACTCCTGCCTCACTGGCACCTATGCTGTTCAAACACTCCAAACATATTCCCCCTTTATACTAAATGTTTCCCAGGGTGGGACTCCTTACCCCTAGGTATCTACATTCCCTACTCCCATACTTTTATCAGATCTTTGTTCAAATATCAATGAGGCTTTCTTTGGCCACCTTAGCTAAAATGATAATTCCTTGACACTTTCTATCCCTGATCTCTACTTTTATTTTTTTCTTTGTACTTGTCACCATCTAGCACAGTATATATCTTACTTTTTACTCTTGCTTAGTCCATCGCTCCTCAATAGAATGTAAGTTCCACGAAGAGAGAGAGACTTTTGTCTATTTATTTCACTGGTAATCCTGAGAACCTAGAGCAGTATCTGGCATATAGTTGGTACTCAGTAACTACTGGCCGCATAGATGGATGGCTTTTTGAAAAATAAAAGAATATAAGCCACACAATGTAATATACTATAATAATAATATGTATGATGGATACTCATCAATGAATTTCATTTGTTTATAAATACAATGTGCATATGTCTGTTGGGAGTGAGTAGATATAGGGCACTCAACAAGTTTTTTCAAATGAATCCAGTATTTTTATTGAAATCATCTAAAAACAATACTCCAAACAGACACCACCACCCCTCCCCTGCCTTATTTATACTGTTAGTTTCACTTACTAATTGATAAAAAAAAAAAAAAAAAAAAGGAAAAAAAAAACGTTTATAGAAGAATGCTTTTATGGGGGTAGGGAGAATGAAAAATTGCTTTTTAGGTCTACTGGAGAAATCACCTGTTTGAAACTTATAGCCTCTTAAAAGTCTTCCCCTCCTTCATCCAGGGATGAATGAAATTTTGGTTAGCTGTTAAATTTAAATTACCTCCTACAAAAAGAAGACAGGAAGCAACTATTCTTGGGATTGCATCTTTTAAAAAAAAGGTGTATCCTGGTGTGATTGGTTCTTGGTGGCTCTGCCACTATCACAATTTATCAAACTCAGAGCCAGAAGAAATAAAGGGGACCAATTATTAGATTGCTTTAAGTTTTAAGAGAGTTGTAGTAGGGTAGTAGTAATCACTGTTGGTTGCTATGCTACTACTGTCACAATATATGACTGATCAACTTAGGCATACACTTTGTTCTTTATCTTCCTTCTTTAATCTTCATTCCTTTTATTCATTTGTCCTTACTTGATCATTCAGATACTCATATTTATAGAGTATCTACCATCCTGTCAGCCTTTTCACAGGCAAACTTTTAAAAGAAGTTGTCTCCATTTGCTGTTTCAATTTCCTTATTTATTGCACTATTTTCTCAACCCATTTCGATATGCCTGCTGCTACCACATCCCACTGAAACTGCTGTCCCTAAATTCACTAAGAACCTGAATGTCGCTAAATCCAATAATTTTTTTTTTTAGTGCTTACCTTAGTTGCCCTTTCAGTAGCATACAACAGAGATGATTATAGCTCTTAACCATCCTTATCATACACTTTGCAATATTTACTCTAGACCACTTAGTTGACAGCATAATCTAGTCTGATTTTCTTCTCCCTTTTCCCCCTTTGTTTATGTATAATACGTATATGCTCAATGAATTATCACAAAGTGAACACACCTGTGCAACCCCTATCCGAGTCAACAAATAGAACATTAATAGTACTCCAGAAACTTCCTTCATATTCCTCCCAATCACTACTCATGCTTCCTCCCAAGAAATAGTCAACATCCTGACATCTAACACCATAGATTAGTTTTGCCTGTTTTGGAGCTTCATATAGACAGAATCATACAGTATATACTATTATGTGTCTGTTTTTTAGTGCTGTGGTCCCCAAACCCAGGGCCGAGGAACCGGTAATGGTCTGTGGCCTGTTAGGAACCAGGCCACACAGAAGGAGGTAGCAGGGGTGAGCGAGTGAAGCTTCATCTGTATTTACAGCCGCTCCCCATCACTCCCATTACCGCATAAGCTCCACCCCTGTCAGATCAGTGGCAACTTAGATTCTCGTAGGAACGCGAACACTACTGCAAACTGCGCGTGCGAGGGATCTAGGCTGCGCGCTCCTTATGAGAATCTAGTGCCTGATGATCTGAGGTGGCGCCGAGGCAGTGATGCTAGTGCTGGGAAGGGAGCGGCTGCAAATACAGATTTTCACTAGCAGGGAGGTTTGACTGCACAATAAATGTGAGCATTTGAATAGTTCCGAACCACGCCCCATGCCAAAAAGGTTGGGGACTACTGCTATAGTGAACTCTTTAGTGAACTATCTGTTAAAGCCTCTTGCTTATTTTTCTACTAAAGAGGCTTTATGTATACAAATAAAAGTCCTTTCTTCATTATGTGTTGCAAAATATTCTCCTACTCTGTAGTTTGCCTTTTTCACTCTCTTAATGGTGTCTTGATAAATAGAATTTCTTAATCTTAATATGGTCCAGTTTATCAATTATTTCCATTATGATTAGTGTGTTTTTTGTATTCTGTTTAAGAAATCTTTCTCTATCCAAGATCATGAAAATATCCTCCTACATTATTTCTAGGTACTTTAACATGTTACCACTCATTTAGATCTACAGTGCACTTGGAATTACTTTTGTGTATGGTGTAAGGTAGGCGCCAATTCTACCCCACTCCCATAAAGACATCTAGTTGACCCAGCCTCAATGATTGCAGAAACTATCCTTCCCTCACTGCTTTGCAGGGCCCCCTTCGTCACACTGAATGTCCATATACACAGAGGATCACTTAGGGCTCTCCATGCTGTTTCATTGGTCTATTTGCCTATTCTTCCTTCAACACCTTCCTGTACTCTTTAAATTGGTCTTGATCCTCATAGATTAAGTCTTCTCATCTTGTTTTCTTCGACCGTGGCTATTCTTCCTCTACAGCACTTCTAGATGAATTTTAGAATCGACTTGCCAATTGGTGTATATGTGTGTGGTGGTGGTCGTGGTGGTGGGTGAAATACTGTGTTGAAATTTTGATCTCAAAAAGAACTGACAGATAGTATTATGTATTCTAAACCATGATCATAGTATAGCGCTCCATTTATTTAAGTATTTTTTTGTTTTCTTTTGATTATGTTTTATAGTTCTCTACGTAGAAGAACTGCACATCTCTCATTAGATTTTTCTCGCTAGGAATTTGTTATTATGTGATGCTATAATAAATAATATATTTAAAATTTTACATTTCTTGTTTGTTGCTAGTGTATAGAAATACAATTGATTTTTGTATACCAACTTATATTTTTGTTTATATGTGTATGCATTCTATCTTGCTAACTACATAAAAAATCTTTTAAAATCAGAAAACTTATAACTTTTATCATTTGAGGGACTGGCATAGAATGTTACATATATAGCAATTACTCAATGAAATGTTTGACAGCAGGAAATTTTGCCTAAAGACAAATCACTAGGAGATAAACATAGAATAACAGAATAATTTATCTATTCAAGATTGGACTGGCATGTAAAGAAGAATGGCTCTAGAAGTAGTCTTTTCTCCTCTAATATTTATTGTGAGGATAGCTTCCAGGGTGAATTTAGGACAACCACTTTGAAAATGATCATAGACTGACATGAGTCAGGATGGCTATCAGACTTGTTGTCAAAGACAAAAGACAGAGGACTGGCTCTAGACCAGACACCTCTGCCACCTCATCTTAGTTTGTTTTTGGGAGCAGCACCTGGAACACTGAAGGTATTTAACAATTTACTATGTAGTTCTCTCATAGTTCACAGAAGAACTATGTAGTTCTTCTATAACACTGTAATAATTATTCTGATTATAACTATACTTCCTCAAAATCCATCAAGCTGGCCAGGCGTGGTGGCTCACGCCTGTAATCCTAGCTCTCTGGGAGGCCGAGGTGGGTGGATCGTTTGAGCTCAGGAGTTCAAGACCAGCCTGAGCAAGAGCGAGACCCCATCTCTACTATAAATAGAAAGAAATTAATTGGCCAACTAATATATACAGAAAAAATTAGCCGGGCATGGTGGCACATGCCTGTAGTCCCAGCTACTTGGGAGGCTGAGGCAGCAGGATCACTTGAGCCCAGGAGTTTGAGGTTGCTGTGAGCTAGGCTGACGCTACGGCACTCACTGTAGCCTGGGCAATAAAGTGAGACTCTGTCTCAAAAAAAAAAAAAAAATCCATCAAGCTTGTGGGTCAAAACTTGAATAGTCAAAGGTTCCTAGAGAATTAGTAAAGATAGTCATCAACAAAATAATGAAAGCAAAAGACATGAAAGAAGGTAACTCTAAGCCAATTCAATTCACACAGAAGTTGTATGTGAAATATAAAGAGGTTATAAAATGGTTATACCCAGACAAGTTGTCAATAGAATTTAGGCCCACACCTAACTTGGTTTCAACACATGCTAAAGAAGTATGATAGAAATAAGATGAGATAAAAATTTGATTTCTCCAAGTATAACTCCTTGGAAAAACGTATTTGCTAACCTAACTAATTTTTAGAAAAGCAACAACTGTTACAGGATAAAAAGAAAAGTAAATGATTCAAACTCTGACCAAAAGTTCTGGGTTCCATTTAGAAAATGAGGAAATAGGCAGCCTCACTCCCAAAACCCCAAACCAAACCCTGATTTTAGAAAATACAACCAAAATCAGAGAATTATCCATATTGAACACTATAGAGATAATAAATGATTGTTTTATCTACCTACCAAATGTCTATCACTAAAAGTCTATGTTTCACTAAGCAAATAATAATACAACAATGCCAACCAAGCACTAAAGCAACTCCTACTTTTCAAATTTCTTCATTATTTTATTTAATCTTAATTACATTTCCTTAAAATTATCTGACTAGTCTGATTACTTAAATATCCAGTGTTAAAAAGGAAAAACATCTCACAGAATACATTTTGTAGGAAATGGGGAAAAAGCTAGCTGTTTTGATAGTGACATTAATTCCTTTAGTACATAATAATAGAAGTGGGTTTCTTTAATTTCTCCCTTCTGTCACCTACTCCAACCACAGTCCTGCATATGACTTATGTAGATCACACAAAATTAGCTCAGCTAATAAGCTTGATCTGATATTACACTGTACAAGACATTAGTAGCCATGTGAATGGGACACATCTAAACCATTGAATAATACTAAGTTTCCACAGACTGTTTCCCTTATGAACCTTAGTGCTTCAACAAGATCATCTGATGCTCTTTCAAACGCCTAAGGCTGAGCAATAAGCCCAGAAACAACACGTCATGCAACTTGCCTAGGATTAAACAGCAACCTTATTAGCACTCAGATAAATGTTCTCTCTGTAAAATAATCCTGCTCTCACTTGGTGATAAAAAATGGAATTCTCTAATGACCTCCAACTCTCACTTAAGATAGTATTAATTTCAACACACTTATTTAAGAAGAAACGCAGAATGTTTCGTTTTACTGTAACACTCAGTAACAAGTCCATACATTATCAGATAAAAGCTGGGAATTTCTTTCCTTTTAGTATTGGCTTACCCAGTTTAGTGGCGCCCTCTGGTGGGTACTCAGGAAACTGACCCTCGGAAGGGACGCTGACAGTTCTCCTCAGGCATCGCCCCTTGGTGGCATCTGCCTGCTGCTCCTGTGCCCCCTCCGCAGGTATCTAGTTAACCGAAAGAAAAACAGATGACACTGAATTGTGACCTCGTCATAAATACCTTCTGATTGAAGAATGTTTTTAGTTAATGAAGACAGGAGTGTGTAATAAGCAGAGTAAAGGAGGAGAAATATACAAATAAATATACAGTATCACCACCCCTTTTCAGGAAGCTGTTCTTTAAAAAGACAATTGAAAAATCAGGAAAGGTGAGTATGTAAATTAGCTTACATGAAGTATGTACAAACCCTATCCAGGTATGCAACTGCTCTGGGAGCTCAGAAAACGAAACACCCACATGAATAAAAGGTCGTTCTATACCAGAAACTGGTTAACAAGTTCCAATTTTGACCAATGTTCAATAAAGTAAATGGAAATAAAAGTTGACCAGACAGATTTAGCCTCAAAATTATCTTAGAAGGAGGTTTTGTTAGGCAAAAGAAGTAAAATCACCCAAATTTTCTTCAGTTTTAGAATTGAGACTTAGAATTTAACTTAGACATAGTTAAAACACATTTTCAGTGGTAACTTGTATAGATATTTATATACATACATAAAATGGCATATTTTCTTCCAAAGGTGAGATTGTTTTTATAATCCTAAAAACATATCAAGTGGTTATTTGCATATGTGGAATGAGAACTATGAATGGAAAGAAGACCTCGAATGCCAACAACTATTTTAAAACTTACTCAGCAGGCTATCACTATAGAATAATGGGGATGGCTCTGGGTTCTTTTTTTCTTTCTTTCTTTTTTTGGTAATGCTAAGTTTGGGGGTAATGACCAAAGACATCTTAGAACTGAGAGTATACTAGGTACCTTTATTAGAATTAAGAATTGTATTGGTAACATGTTAAATAGTTTAGCCAAGTATGTCAGTAATTAATTGTAGCTCCTAATTTCTTATGGCTCCAATATCCAATTTATTTGTAACATGCTTCAGCAATAGCATCACTGGGTTCTCACTGTGTGCAAGTCTAAGGAATCTGCGTGTGTGACACTATGAGAGGCACTATCATTATCCCCCTTTTTACAGACAGGGAATGATTTATTTCTCCAAACGATTACAATGGACCTGTATCAAACAATGGATCCAGCAAAACTGGGAAGATATAGGCTTAAGTGCATATGCCTTCTGCTCTGCCTCAGTAATCCAACTCCAATGGCTAGGCTCAAGGAGATGACAGCAAGAGAAGTTCTCTCACTATTACTGAGAACGTAAAGAGCAAATTCCTAATGTTTCCCATAAACACTTAAAATGTTCATACTCCTTATATGACCAAAAATTACCATATTTCCTCATTATAATGACTGTGGTTACTTTTTGGACACTGAGAAATTAAAAGGCAGAATTAAGTAAAATTCTAAAAATAAGCTGAGACCAAAAAATAGCATCAATAAAGACATGAACTCTTCCAAAAGTACTCTGTAATATAAAACTTCATGAATGGTAATCTAAGTCGTCTGTCACTTTCAGAATGGAAATTTTTTACCTTTACTTAAATAATTAAAAGAGTATCACTGAGAGGTTTAAATGGCTATCTGCTATTTAAAAAACCAAAAATATATCCTCTACCTGTCTTAAAAATAGAAAGAATGAGAATAAATTTGGAAAAAACAGTTTGGATCTTTGAGCAAATAGCTGAATCTAAATATACATAACTATTTTGATGATAGTTCTAAAAATGTCCATTATCTCAAATAATAAAGGTATAAACCACACGGAAAAAAAGGTAGTATTTTCTTATAGTGTTTTAAGAAGGAATAATTTTTTCAGTGGAAATTTATAAAGGTTATATCCAGGAAAAAGAAAGAATGGCTTCTATTACCATATACTTTGTCTCCACTGTATCTAAGGAGAGGATAAATACTATATATCAAACTTCTTATTTGGGACTAAAATAAATACTATATATCAAACTTCTTATTTGGGCCTAAAATTCACTCACAATTATTTTCTCAAAGTTTTAATGTAGACTCTTCATTTTCCCACTACTGAAACTTAAAATATGACAAAACAGTTTTTTTCAAAGAATCACTCTTAAAAGTTAGGGCACTTTACTCCTCATTCAGAATATAATAGAACATAATATTGGCTTTTATTCTAAACTGCATTTCTTAACAATATTTTACTTTTACAACACAACAGATTGCTTCTTAACTAAAATATTTTTTAAAAGGATACCGATCTACTCCTTACAAATAGTTCAGGTCATATTTCAAGTACTGTCACATGAACCAAGCTGAACTGTACCAATCTTAGTGTACAGTAAAATAATCAGTTTTAGAAGAACAATTTTCTCCATTCTGATTGTCTTTAGTTTACAAGTTCATAAGTGCTTATGTTGAATTGCTCATAAAAAATTGTGTATCCTCCAAGTTGTATAACATGAGAGGAAATTTTTTTTTTTTTTTTAAATTCCTTTGGCCTTGTACTGGGCTTGAGTCCTCTTTTGCCTCAATGAGGAAAAAAAAATCAAGTACTTTAATTTCATTCCATTTTAGAAGAGAAAAGTGGAAAACTGTAAGGAATAAATGACGTCTTAGGTATGTATGACATGTTAACAAATTCAAAATGGCTCTCTGGCTCCTAGTCTTTGTTAATTCCAAACCATCCATGATGATGGAAAAGCAATGTGGCACACATAATAGATACCTATACGTACTCATATATTTTCTGCAAAATTGCCTTTCATATTGTTTAGAATTATATGGAAATTAATTTCACTTTTAATGTGATCCCATACAGATTAAATAGCCAAATACAGGAAATCAAGATTATGCTAACTAGCATGAGAAAGCTCTTTTATTTCTTTTCCTAAAGAATGCTAAAATGGGAACTCAGCTACTTGGGAGACTGGAGGATTGCCTGAGACCAGAAGTTAGTGAACAGCCTGGGTGACACAGCGAGACACCATCTCTAAATAAATTTTTAAAAATAAAAGAATGCTAAAAGATACTCAGGACTATGATATCCTTTAAAGAATTTTTAAATCTTCTTACAGAGAAAAATTCCTCAACTTTCTTATCTCCTTAAAGCAGTGGTTCTCAAAACAAATATGGTCCAGGTACCAGCAGCATCAGCATCACCTGGGAATCTGTTTAAAAAGCACATTCTCAGGCCCCACCGGAGACCTTCTAAATCAGAAACTTTGGAGGTGCAGTTCAACAATCTGTTTTAACACAGCAGTCCCCAACCTTTATGGCACCAGGGACCGGTTACATGTAAGACAATTTTTCTACGGACTGGGGCCACAGATGAGGGCAGATGGTTTGGGGACGATTCAAGCACACCACATTTATCATGCAGTCAAACCTCTCTGCTAATCTATATTTGCAGCCACTCCCCAGCACTAGCGTCGCCACCTCAGCTCCACCTCAGATCACAGGCATTAGATTCTCATACAGAGCGTGCAACCTAGATTCCTGTATGTGCAGTTTACAGTAGGGTTCACACACCTGCCTGCCGCTCACCTCCTGTTGTGTGGCCCAGTTCCTAACAGGTCACGGACTGGTACTGGTCCACAGCCTGGGGATTGGGGACCACAGTTTTAACAAGTCTCCAACTGATTCTTGAGAACCACTGCCTTAAGATGTCATTTTTCTCTCCTTCCTACCATGGTTAAGCATCCCAAAGTATAACCTTATAACAGAGGTTCTTAACCTTGGCAGCAATTATAATCATCTAGGGGAACTTTAAAAAATACCAATGCTTAGGCCACTCCTAGACATTCCAGACACACAACGTTGAGAACTGATCTATACTTGGTATCTCCAGCTCTAATTATTCACGTATTAATCCTTGGCCACCAATACTAAATGTGGAGGTATAAATAAATTATCTAGATTCACTAATCTTCAATTTCTGCATTTCTGAGGACTTATCTTTCTGATATGTCAGCTGGATTTCTTGGGCAGTAAGTTTTAAAGCGGTCTCTCACTGGCTGAGTCAGGCCTCTGTCATTGTTCAGCATGATCACTACTGTTCTTAGCATTTCAGTTGCTCTCTGGAAAACCAGTTCAGCTTTTCCCTGCATATGTGCCATCCAGCCCTTGGCCACAGACTCTCTGGTATCCTGCCCAGCAGATTCCAGCCCTTTCAGATGCAGAATTCTGTTCTCGGCCTCCTCAGCTCAGAGACCACTGTACTCTGGCCTGGACTACAGGTTACTGCATTACAGTTGGGAAATGGTATGCAACAGACACCTGGGACAATGAGGACCTCCACAGTGTTAGGCTACCTACTGTCCAATGCCCGAAAATGGTCGTGTGCTTGCTTGCATGCACTCTTTCTCTCTATATGTACATACATACACACACACATATGGTGGGGCCTGCTTGTTGTTGTTTACAGTGGGAGGGTTAATCTCATACCAGTCATTCTGTCATAGCTAGTGCCAAAAGCCTATTACCTCTTATCCAAATACCTGCAACAGTTTCTTCACTGGTATCTACCTCTGACATTCTGCCCCTTAAACCTATCCTTTAAATAGTTACGAGTAGTTCCAAAATGCATATATGATCATGTAATTCTGGAGCTTAAAGCCCTTTAATGGTTTTCCTTTCCTCTAGCAGTGGTTTTCAAAGGACAGTGGTATGTTTGTTGGTGGAAGTATGTAGAAGGTGAGGGGTGGGGAGAGGTATAACTCTCCTTCAACTAGAGCATAATTCTGAGTTATTCTGTTGTATAGAGCTTCTGTATAAGCTTTTTCATAAAGAAAGTGTCCTTCTGCTAAAAGAGGGTTTAAAAACTACTATCCTACAGAGTAAACTGCAAGCTCCCTAACACAGTATACCACATTTTCCACAATCTGGCCACTGTCTTTGTCTTTGTGTTCAGCTTCAGACTCTATGAAGACCAAATTGCCTGCATTTCTCTAACACATTTTCTATTTTACAGTTCAGTACTGTTGCTTTGTTTGTTCTCTCAGCTTGAAATGTTTTCCCTCACTTTCTTTTCTGCTCTATACCTGCCAGGTAAACCCATACTCATCCTAAGGCTTAGGATAGGCATTGCCTCTTCTAGGAATCCTCCTCCTCTACCAATCCCCTAAGTAAAGGTTAAGGTACACCCTCCCTTGTTTCCTCCAATAACATATCTTTCTCTGACACTGTGCTTATCATGTTGAATTATAATTATTCATTTAGGCAACTAATCTCATGTAAGTTAACAGCCTGTACCTTATCAATTCATCACTAAACCTTAAAATAGCTCCAACCCACAAATGAATGAATAAATGTTTGATAGGTAGAGACAGGCCATTTTAGACTAAGGAAAAAGCATAACATCAGCCATGGAGCATATGATTTTTTTTGTTTTGTTTTGGAACAAGTTAGTTAGAGCCTCTTAAGAGGGAGAACAAGGATAGAACACCAAAATCTAGTATGAGTATGTTGGGAGGGCCTGAATAGCAGGCCATGCATAATTCAGGGAGCACTGGGAACCCACTCCAGTCTTTCGAGCTGAGGAATGGTAGTCTCTCCTTCCTCTCTCTCCCTCTTCCAATATGTCCTACATATTAATATTCATAACACATAACTTTGATCAAATCGCTTCTTTTATTACATTTCCTTTGGTAATTCCCTATTGCCAATAGCATCTCAATGACACACTTATTTAGGCCAAGGTTCTTCAAGATAAATATATTTTTTTCTCTTTATCTAGTTTACTTGTGCTACTTATCAAATGTCACTTTAAAATTATTTGTCTTATTCTTTGTAACTTCTAATATAGTGAATGCATATAGAGGAGCACATTATGTATCTGTTGAACAACTTGAGAATAGTTCTGAATGAAAGATGCCATAGGTATTTTACCCCACAATAAATAACAGTTAATTTTTAGCTGTTTGTACAAAGCCTAACTGCTAGCTTCATATTTTCATCAATAGATCTGAGTATAAATACTGTCTTCAAAAAGCAAGAAAAATGTTTTAAAATACTTTAAAATTTCATCATTTTTAAATGTCTTGCTGCCCAAACACTAGCATCCAGACTTAAAAAATTCCAAATACAAAAAGTAGAGTTTGAAGTAAGAAAAATGGAGTCAAATCTACCCTGTCCCGATGGCTTATTATTGCCATAAGAAACTCACAAATTCAGCTTTCTTTAGTATTTTTATAATGGCTGTACCTCAGAGGGGTTCATGTTTGTCTTCTTCACCATTTCCCTCAAATCCTTAATCTCTAGTTTACCTGGTCTTATCTCTTGCAAGCAAAATGGAAATCAAAGGGCCTTCTATGCCCTCTTTGAACTGGGCTGGTATCAAGCCAGTGCGGCCTTCCCTGGCACCAGGCAGAGAAGTACAGTTCCTGACACACAAACAGTATCAACTTGGCACAGTCTGCACGAGGCAGTTTACTGAACCAATGAGTCATCTCTCAAGGTGACATTTCTGGCAAACTTCTTTTTCAGCATTCTGCCCAGATCTAGCCTTCTGCTACATTCCCAAATTGGTAATTGGTGTATTTAACATTCCCATGTATAATCCCCCAAATGACTTTTTCCCAATTCTGATGAGAAACATGCAGAGTTAAGAGACAGCATTAAAAAATCCTACATGCTGACTTAACATGAGTGATACTAGACTAATATAATCCTCCCTCATTTCAGCAATGCCTGGTTAAGGATTCAGTTTAAATCCTTAGTCCCAGCTACTGCAGAGGCCAAGATAGGAGGATCCTTTGAGCACAGGAGTTTGAGGTTGCAATGAGCTATGAGGATGCTACTGTACTCTAGCCTGGGCAACAGAGCAAGACATTGTCTTGGGGGTAAAAAAAATCCTTATAGAATCCTTTTAATTAATTGTTTTAACACAGCAATAAACACCTCCATGATCAAAATAATCTTTTTAGATAATTTTAGCAGGAAATTCCTTAAATTCATTTCAAGGAATTCTAAATTATTCAATGCAAAATTTCAAAGTTAAGAGTTATACTCTTTATAATCTTAAGTGTGGGTGAAAGGTAGAAGAGTGACAGCATATTCTGGTCCTTCCATAAAACATGGATTTCCAATCTTTTCCTGTAATGAAATTAAGAGAATTTTAAACTTATCATTCAAGTAGGAGACATAGCAATGGTTTCAAATTCCCCCCCCATAGGGACCTAATTCAATTTTTCTAATTTAATAATGGCAGAACATAACCACTTGTCTTGAGGCATTAAAGGGTTTTCGTAAACTATTTTGTAAATTTATCCCTTCATCATTCCTCATGTGGTCTGCTGTAATAATCTCCTAACTCATCTATTTGCTTCTACTCCCTTGCACTCAATTTTCCATATAATCAACAGAGTTACTTTTCTAAGAAGCAAATCTGATGATGTTATTGCCTTGTTATATATCTTTCTTTGGTCCAGATCATTTCCAGAATAAAGTCCAAATTCTTTACCATGGCCTTCAAGGCTCTTCACTGTCTGGTTCTTGCCAGCTATCATTTTTCCTTTTGCAGACTATGCTCCAAGAACTCTGAACATTTTGCAGTTTGCCAGAGATACATGTTTCTCAACTTTGTATCCTTATATACACTTGGAATGTCCTTCTCTTCTTTTCCTCCTGGTGAGCTCCAATTTGTTCCTTAAGACATGGCCCAAGCATAAATTTTTCTGGCAAAAAATTTTTTTCTGGTAAAAGCTTTTCTGGCATTCTCCACACCAAACCATAACCCACCCTAGGCAATACCTCAGGTAATCTTTCCCTTGGGGTTACATTATAATTTTAAAAAATTATTGAGGCAAAGCTCACATAACATGGTTTACCATTTTACAGTGAATAATTCAGTGGCACTTAGTACATTCACAATGTTTTGCAACTACCACCTCTATCAAGTTCCAAATGGTTATAACTTTTAATTTACCTCAGTGTGTCCCAACAAAAGTGCATCTCTGCAAATACAATACTACGTACATAATAGATGCTCAATAAATAAAGATGGAATTATATACTCAACTGCAGAAAGGCACCTTACAGATTATTTTTCTCTTCTTTTTATTATCTAGTTTTAGAAAAAAAATAGGGAATCAAGTTTCATGTTCTGGGTAGATTTACAGGAAAAAAATGGAAGATATCTCCTCTCAAACTTTTATTAAGGAAATGAACATTCAGAAATAAAAGTTTATAATTTGGCTCTTGCAACATTCATTAAACAAATAGTTACTGAGAGTTTCCCATGTGTCAGGAACTGTTCTAAGCTCTGAGGGATACATTTCTGAACGAAATAGACAAAGTCTTTGCTCCAAAGCTAATATTCCAGTAGAAGAAGAGACACAGTAAATATAATAAGTTACATAGCATTTTGGAAGGTGGAAAATGCTACAGAAAAGTTAGCCAGGCAATTAAATCAGAAGTTCTGGATAGAGATGTGGGGAGCAGTTGCAATTTTAAATAGGGTAGTAAGGGTTGGCCTTATTGAGTAGATGGTAGGTAAGCAAAGAGATGAAGGAGATGAGAAAGTGAGCCATGCAACTATCTGAGTGAAGACTGCTCCAATGCAGGAGGAAAAGCCAGAACTAAGGCCTTAGGAAGGAATATGCATGATGTATTAAAGAAATAGTGACAAAGGCAGTATGTCTGGAATATAGTAAGTTAAGGAAGTTTTTGGCTTTGAAATCTGGAAGGATGGAGTTGCCATTAATGGAGATGGGACTGACTGCTGGTAAGTTTGGAAGCAAAGATCAGGGCCTCAACATGTAACATGTTGGAGATGACTCTTACATGTCCAAGTGAAGATTTGTAAGGGGAAGATGGATATATGAGTCCAGATCAGAGAAATGTATAGGTTTAAAATATAAAATCAGGAATCATCAGCATTAGAGGATATTTAAAGTTGTAAGATTGGGTGAGATCCCAAAGGAAGTGTGGTCCAAGAACTGAACTGTGAGGCACACCCATGTTAAGATTTGGAGAGAAGAGAAATCTGTAAAGAGACTTAAAAGGAATTGTCAGAGAAGCAGGGGGAAAACAAAAAGAACATAGGGTAATGAAAACCAAGTAAAGACAGTGATTTCAGGAGAAGCAATGGGTAATCAGATGTATTAAATGTTACTAACATAGTAAGTAAAGATGAGAACTGAGAATTGACCACTGAACTTAGCCCTGTGGAAGTCTCCAGTGAGCTTAACAAGAGTAAATTTGGTAGAGTGATATAGGTCAGGGTCTTACTGCAGCATGTGTAAGAGAGAATGGAAGGACAGGAATTAGAAATAGGAGTTTAGAAGGTTCAAGAATTTTTGCTATCAAGGGAAAAAGAAAAAGGGGTGTTAACTGGAGGTACCAATGAGGTTAATACAGTCTTTTTTTTTCAGCTGAGGAAAATCACAGAATGTTGATGGGAAATGATCTGGTAGAGAGCAAAAAACTGCAGATGTAAAAAAAGGTAGGGGAGAATTGCTAGTGATAAATCCTTGAATAGGCAAAAAATAATGGAATAGTCCCAAGCAGAGGGGCTGATGATAGGATGGTGGGTAGTTCAACCATAGATAAAGGAGGCAAATCAGGGGATAAGGAAACAGTTGCTGTTAGGCAGACACAGCAATGGAGTATGCAGATGTTCTCTTCTGAGTGCTTCAATTTTCTCAGTGAAGCAATAAGCAAAGTAATCAGCTCAAGTGAAGATAATAAAGAAGAGATTGGAGGTTTGAGGAGAGAGGAAAAATTATGAAAAAAATCATCTCAGAAATAATTTTAGATTGTACTACTCAAAGTGTTATTAAAGATCCATTCTGTTTTATGAATTGTTTGTTACTATTCTGTGATAAACAAAACAGTACAGAAATTGAGAAGCAGCTTTTTTGGTGTAATCAGTGGATTTGACTCATTGTACGGCCTATTTTCCATGAATATACAATTTTTATAATTATATTTCTTCTTTTCATATATTATGATTATGCTGAGTGTATTTATTGAATTATAATTTCATGTCTGTTAAATCTAATAAAAATTTGGGCTTGTATTTTTAGGTTTTTTAAAATTTCATTTTTCTTAACAATTCACTTTATTATATTTTCTTGATCTTGATGAGGCGTGGGGGGGGCGGGCGGCATGGGAACTGGTACCACACCACAGAAAGAGTGAGAAGCTCTAGTCCAGGAGAGCAGGACAGCAGTTGAACTAGCAAAATGTTTTGTGATTGCCAAGCAGCATTGAGGGCTCACGTGAGGCGTGCCACCATTAGTTCACAGACGAGTGGTAGTGTGATTTCCTCCTGACACATTAAGCTGCATGGATGCAGGGTAGATTTGAGTAGGAGGATTTAACTGAGCTATCACTTGCCAACTGTGTATGATGAAGCAAGAAAAGAGCAAGGAAACAGTATGCAAGGGAGTAATTAAAATGATTGGATATGGGATTCAGGCTGGATAAAGAAGAAAGAGAGAAGACATCAGAGGCAGAAAATATTTATATATTTTGCAATTAATCTTTCTCCTTCATTGAATCCGATCTTTTTTTTTTTTTCTTTCCCTCTTCTTAACCCTCTTCTTTGTCAAGGTTGCATTCTCTTATTTTTTTATGTGGTAGAGGTTGGGAATAGGATAGTTTTATGGCCCTACCAAACCAGAATTATATCAACAATTTGATTAAACAACAGTAAGCAAATGAATGATTTGGATATGGAAGGATTTGTAAACTGTAATAGTTTGAGCAGTACAGTAGGAATAGTATGTGATACTTTTAAGAGGCTTTTTATTTAGAGGAATGAGAAAGAGTACCTAGAATGAGATGTCTGTGCTGGTTACGTTCTGTCTACCTCTCCAGATCTCCTCTACTCTTTGCCCTTCTTTCTCTCCCTTGTTATGTGTTTTCAGGAACCTGACCTCTATAGAACACATCAAAAGCAATCTTTTCCTGCCTTCAAGTTAAGTTTGGCCAATAGGTGACCCTGGCAAGAAATCAGAAGGTAAGAGAAGAGAGTTGGGGTGTTTATTCTCTCCTACCTCCTCTCTATTGGTCACTTTTATTTTGGTAGGGGCTGTGTTCTTTTGTATAACCACAGCAACTGTCATATAGTCCTCTCATGCAAAAATATATAAATAACCAGAAAGACATAGGTAGAATATCCATTCAGTAAGTCGTCTTTCCTGAAAAGCAAATCCAGAAGAAGCAATCAACCGGAAACACATTCAAACAGATTAATTCTCATCTGTGGATCCTTACCTCCCTTTTCTCTAGGTTCCAGAAACATTGCTTCCTTCCCTTCTCCTTAAGGACAAGGGAAGCAGTGATCACTGCTTTCTGCTGTTGCTAGTTCATGGGTGCTTCCCTACCCTTTCATGGGGCCCTTATGCCACCCATGCATCTGCAAATAATCCCGTCATTAAACCTCTTTCAATTATTCCAACTAAGGTCATTTGTTTTTGCTAAGAACTAGACTAGTATCATTTCAAATAGCCCCTTAGACCATTTTCAGAGCCAGATCTATACAATCTAACCTCTTTTCATGCCAAATCTCTCCACCTTAACTGAATATTTCTTTGTTCATTAATAAAAATCCACCCCGCCTTGTGAAAGTCACTCCTTCATAGCAATAGCATAAATGTCTTTATGACATTAACAACCCTTTAGACTTATCTATAGTTTATCATTTATCAAGCCTCTATTTTTATAATGTAACTTATCAAAATGAAAATAAAAACTAGGCAATTTTAGGACTTTACTCAGAAAAGGAAAGTAACTTCCTCATTAATATCTACCTCACCTCCTTCTCCTTGTTGAGCAAAACCAGCTGGCTGTCTGTGAGGATGCAGTACTTTCGCTCCCATGTCGCTGTCTCGGTGCAGGGTGACTGGCCACAAGACAGACGGTGGGTGGGTGGCCCTTTCACATCTGTGTGACAAAAGAGAAAAACAAAAGTAACAACTCATTCAATTTCAAATGTAAGATTTTTCAAATCAAATTAATAAAAGGGTGAGTCTAAACATGAATCTCACTGGTAAACTGAAAACTTCCTCTTAAGAAAATAAAAACTGTTATGTACCGAATAAGAAAAAAATGGTCCTACGATCTACAGATAAGAGGGCTGAAATCCCTGGGAAGAACTGTTAGTACAAACTTGACACAGTAATAACCACTGTATATACATACTAAAATAATGGGAGGCTGCTTCAGGGTTAGAAAGTATCACTCACAATAAAGAGGTATGGGTGAATCAGACACAGGAACAAAAGATATAGCCTCTAATTTTTAGGAGGAAGATGCTGTTACATGTACACTTTGAGAATAAGAGTGAAGTTACTGGCAGACTATGCCTTCAAAATGGCTTTACCCTCCTAAAAACCAGAAATGTTTAAACAATAGCATCATATTAACACTACAGGCCAGAAAGATCTTAAAAACATAGAAAACAATTTTCTCAATGAAAGATCTACATGTACTACCATCATTTCCCTTTGGGGTAGAGGTACTGAATATTAAAGCAAAATGTCTCAGCAATTCTCAAATGTCTCATTTTCTCATAAAATACCAAGTGGTTACTAACATCTTTGTTACTTTAAATTTTTTTGATTTGAACTATTCACTTATTTGGGCTATTGTGAAACCTGGAGCATATCTTAACAGTAAGTACACATTAGATCCATTAAATAAGGCTTTTACGACAGTTCAATGTATATTAAAAGTTCTTTAGCCACAAAGGACTAATTCCTGTCAGGAATATACTGTAAAGATTGCTTAAAATGCATTATTTATTGCTATTTAGTTATTATGCTAGGGGAGCAACTCAAACTGAAAACATTAGAAAGCAAACACCCATGAGGGCAGGAGAGTTGTAAATCATAAGTAACACTATGAGACAGATAAGTGTTTTACATAATCTTTGTTTTCTGTAGACTTTTTGTCTTTTGTCACAGGATGACCGGTATTACTGGTATTGACTTCAAGTAAATCCAAATGATTTAGATGTCTTATACTATAATAACCCAAATCTGCATAATTATAGCTAGAGTTCTGCAAAAAGTAAGCAACAAGTCAGTGCTTACACCTTCTCTTTGTAGGACTACACAGGTCTCTCTTCATGTACTCCCTTACATGTCCAGTATTATATTATCTTCATTATTTCTTCTGGCTTAACTTTCTGTCCTCTCTATCTAAATGTGTGTTTTGCATGTTTTGGGGAGTTTATCATCTCCCCCCAAAATAATTCAAGGTGCAAAAGCCAAAGATGTTACTAAGGTTTAGCTAGACATGTTACTAATTCTTAGAAGTTTACTGGTTTTTCTTATTTCCTCTTATTTTTCTGCGTCTGTCCCCTCTGCACTACGCACAGCATCACCAACTGCATCTGCAGTGCCACCACTCCACCCCAGTTACTGCCCCAACTCCACCTTCCATCTTAAATTATTCTATAGCTTTCTTTTGACTTTAAAATTTCTCAAAATTATCATAAAAAGATTTTAAAAATTGACTTTTATCACTTTTGTCCACATATAGGATATTCTTATCTATACTTAAAAGCTATATCAACACTGATTTTCTTTACACAATCTGGACAAAAATGCAAGGTAGATTTTTACCACAACCTTTTTCAACAAAAAGGGATGTACCTAATTTATGTAGAAATACGGTGGTTTTGTGGCCTAGACAAGTTTTCTTTCAAATGACTAATTTCATTACATAAGTTAGTCATGGGTTACCTAAACTGCCCACTGTAATTTTATGATCTATGACTAAAGCAAGAAGACACTGCTAGATCCTGTCCATGAAAGTCAGAATATAAGATATCACATTTATAGCATAACCCAGGTTTCCTGATATCAATACTAAATTTAAGAAAACCTAAATTCTCCTCTCTCTGTGGTCCTGAGTAACTTTCTTTAGTCTCACTGTCTAATGCTCTCCCTTTGTCTAACCTGAACTTTTGTCTATTTTCTTCACGGTATTGAGAAAACAAGACAATGTTTCAAAAAGCACTTTGAGACCATCCCTCTCTAGTGCTAAACACAGGATGAAATAGAGAGCAATACTTCCACATTTTTTAAAATTCTGTCTAAACTGAGATATTGGTTAGCCATCCTATAGATTTTATAGCTTTGTGGGATTCCATCCCCCCGCCAATGCCCACTTTTTGATCATTCTATAAGAATATATACTAAGGAAAAAAAATAAGTGCTGGTTTTTGTTCCTTTTTGGTACTTCTGGGTCAAGGTTTCAAAGGCATTTTAAGCAATAAAATAAGATTTTAAGATAACCTATAGATTTAATTTATTCATTCTATTATGTCCTCATTTCCACGAAGCAAGGCTCATATCCCGTGACTGTATTAACAGGACAAACTCAGATTTTTGCCCTGTTTCATCTTACCAATTCTATTAATCTTTATTTTTTGCTCTAGTGACTTACTTCTAATTTCTGACTTCCAATTATTTTTAGTATCTAAAATTCACTAGAGAAAAAGATAACTAATTTAGAATCACAATGAGGAATCTTAATAGCAAAATTGGAAACAATTTTAGATTTTCTCTGTCCTAGTCCTATGAGGATACTAAGGACACTGAATGCTGGCCTCATTATAAAAATTAAATAATTTCAGAAACATTAAAAAGAATCAGAGGTAAGTCAAAAGATCTCTTTGGAAAGCATGTCTCCAAAATGGAATATTATTCTGTAGAGCATCAGTTTTCAAATTTTTTGAACTCAGGATCCTTTTAGACTCTTTAAAATTATTAAGGACTTAAAAGAGTTTTTGTGTATGTGGATTATATCAATTATTTGCCATATTAGAAATTAAAACAGAGAATTCTTAAAATTATGTATTCATTTAACAATAAAAACAATACAACCTTTGGATG
>VSMD01124908.1:0-69735 GCA_008750895.1 Mirza zaza
CATGGAAACAACCCAAGTGCCCATCAATTCATGAGTGGATAACTAAAATGTGGTATATGCTCACAATGGAATATTACTCAATCCTAAGAAATGACGGTGAGCTAGCACCATTTATGCTATCCTGGATTAATAAGCTTAAGCCCGTTATCCAAAGTGAGGCGACACAAGACATGGAAAATGGGCTCCACATCTACTCGCCATCAAATTGGTACTGACTGATTTAAACTTTGGTTTTCAAATGGTGGCAATGCTCACCAGAGATTCGGTGTGTGGGGGGGCACCCAACCTTAGGGATGAGATGAGCATTTTGGAGGGGGAGGGCATACCTCTAACCCTTCTTAGGGAGAGGCAAAGATATACCATGTAACCAAAATGTTAAAAAAAAAAATTTTTAACAGGTGGTGGGCAGGCAGGTGTGGGGAGGAGGAAAGGGGTGTGTGCTTCCATAACGTGTGTGATGTACACCACCAGGGGATTGGACATATCGGGGGGAGGGAGGGGGCAGGGGCAATATTTGTAACCCTAACAATATTTGTACTTCCATAATATGATGAAATAAAAGAAAAAAAAAAGAATAAAAACTTTATGATGCCAAAAAAAAATAAAAAAAAAATAAATGGTGCTGGGAAAACTAAAGATATACATGCAGAAGAATGAAACTAGACTTTTATCGCTCATCATATACAAAAATCAAATCAATATGGATTGAAACTTAAATCTAAGACCTGTTTCTTTTGTTTGTTTCTGATATTTATCCTACTTGGGTTTCTCTGAGGTTCCTGGATCTGTGATTTGGTGTCTGACTTTAATTTGAAAAAAATTCTCAGTCATTATTGCTTTAAATATTTCTACTGCTCCTTTCTCTCTTTCTTCTCCTTCTAGTTGTCCGATCAGGCATATGTTACATGTTTTGTAGTTGTTCCGCAGTTCTTGGATATTCTAATCTGGGTTTTTTTCAGTCTTTATTCTCTTTGCTTTTCAGTTTTGGAAGTTTCTACTGACATATCTTCAAGCTCGGAGATTCTTTCCTCAGCCATATCCGGTCTATTAATGAGCCAATCAAAGGCAATCTTTCTTTCTGTTATGGTGTTTTTTATTAATATCTCCAGAATTTCTTTTTGATTCTTAGAATTTCCACCTCTCTGCTTACATTACCCATGTATTCTTGCATGTTGTCTATTTTTCCATTAGAGCCCTTAGCATATTAATCATTGTTATTTTAAACTATTGGTCTCATAATCCCAACATGTCTTCCATATCTGACTATGGCTGTGATGCTTGTTCTGTATCTTCAAACTATATTTTTTGCCTTTTAGTATACTTCTTAATTTTTTGTGGAAAGGTGGACATGAAGTATTGTGTAAAAGGAACAGCAGTAAACAGGTGTTCAGTGATGTGGTAGTAAGGTGTGTGGGGGTGCATGTTCTACAGTCCTATGATTAGATATTAGCTTTTTAATGTGTCTGTCCCCCTGCATTGTTTATTTCACAAGTACTGCTCGGTTTTATCCTCTCTTTAGGTAGGACAGGATAGCCAAAATGGACCAGAGTTGGGTATTTCCCTTCCCTGAGGTCAGTTAGACTATGATAAAACCCCACTAGGTTAGGCTCTAGTAAAAATAGTTTCTCTTGAGGGCAGTTGTTAAAAAGAACAGAATGTACTGGCATATTTTAGAAGGACTACTTTTCCCCTTCTACTGCCAGAAGCACAAAGAGATTTCTCTCTGATATTCATTGTGAGAACCTGGTAGAGTTCCTGATTCAGGTTTTCCTCACCCAGTATTGGTCCCTACAGATGTGTCAAATTGTGGGTCTCTTTTCTGGCAAGATGTGATTCTCTGCATCTCCCGCTCTGTCTCTCCAATTTTGGACCCAGGAGTTTGCCCCATGGCCTCAATTATTAGACAGATATAAGAAGGGTTGTTGTTTTTCAGTCTGCTCAGCTTTTTATTTGTTGTTAGAATGGAGTTATTATGACTTCCAAGTTCTTTACATGCCAGGCCAGAAACTGGAAGTCCCTGTCTTACACTTTGCATCTTTTTTACACATGCATGATTCTGTAACATCATGTTTTGGTCATTTGTATTGATTCACTGAGTTATGAAGATCTTCTAAATATTGACCCATTTAATTGTCCAACATAAAAAATACTTCATTTAATATCACCAATGATCTAATCAGAAAAGTTCTTCAGTATTTGGCAGCTATTAAGTTCATGGTGATAGATACAAGTTTTTCAAAATGCTAATTTTCATTTTATCATTGGTAACAAATACTCACGGTTGTTTGTCTTAAAGTAACAGGCTCACTTCATTTGTTTTTGAGAAAAATATCTGTAAAATGCCTAAGTCTGAATAACCATAGTTTTTCTGTTTTTTTATTTCCTTAGATTGGCTCACAACACAAACACACAGGTGTTTTTCCTCAAGATAACCATCCTACTTTTTTTATGCAGAAGTGCTTTATGTGTACATCCCATCTTGGCACAAAAAAATATTAAGTAACATGTACTCAGGGTCAATATTTAATAAAATTACAGTAATTTTAATTGTTTCAATAAGAACAATGTTAACCACTTCAGTACAGCGCTCACCAGCCGTGAAACCTTGCCCACAGCCAGCACTCTACAGTCCGCACAATAGTTTGTGCTGTGCATTGATGATGGATCCATTTTGCTCTTGTGTGATGAGGAAAGCTTTAAAGCACTGAAAGCTTGTTTTACTTTATAGGCAGCTTTACTTGTAATATAAATCAGAATACATAACATATACATATATGTTTTCATTATGTTATTTTTAAATGTTCACGATTTTATTTTGATAAATGAAAAATTAGAAAAGTCATATCATGGCTGTTGGCTAAAGTCGATGCTTGGTTCATCTGTGGCTGTCAACTATAGTCAATGCTCGTACTGAAGTGGTTAAGTGAAATTGACTTTTTCCTTCTTACTATGAGTGTGTGGTAAAATAGAATACAATAATTACGAGTACAGTTTGGTACCACTGCCTGGGTGACAAAGCGAGATCTCTGAACATAAAAAAAAAAAAAAAAGAAAAAAACAAAGTAGTTTCCCATCCTACCTGTACTGATATTTTCTTCCTTTCCACCAGTTAAAACAAATAAATTGTTCCTCTTCCCAAAACCAACCCCTTCACTTATACACTGGATTTAATTCTTCTTGCTCCTGTATGATGATTTTTTTTTCCTATCAAATAATCCCCACTAATATACAAACATACTCTACTATCACACATTAAAAAACACTTCAGCTTCTGTCCATATCTTTGTTTCCTTTTGTAGAAAATTCCTCCAGAGAGTTGTCTATTCTCCCTGTCTTCATAACCCTGCTTGTCACTTTCTTAAACCCAATCCAATCAATCTTTTAATTTCAGGGATCTAATGAAATCTACCTCACTAAGGTCACCAATAATCTCCATATTGTCAAATTCTATAGCTATTAATCAGTCCTCATCTTACTTGATCTCTCAGCAACATTTGTGACAACTGATCACTCCTTCATTCTGGAAATACTTGCTTCACTTGGCTTTCACAACAGAGATTGTTCTTACTTTCCTCCTACCATACTAGTTGCTCAATCTCATGTCCTTTACTAGATTCTTTTACTTCTTTCTAACTCTAAACATTGGAATGTATTAGAGTTGGTCCTTGGATTTATTCTCGATTCTACACTCATTCACTAAGTAATTTTATTAAGTCTCATACCTGCAAATACAATTTATAAGCTGATTACTTATAAATATATATTTCTATCCCTAAAAATCCAGCTGTGTACTGACATCATCACTCGAATATCTAAAACTTAACAAATCTACAATACAACTCTTACTTAATTCCTAGCCCCAGCTACACCAAACCTACTGCTCCCCTTGTCTCTCCATTCTCAGTAGATGGTGTCACAACTCACTTTGTTGTTTGTGGCTCAGGCTAAAATCCTTGGAACCAGTCTTGATTTTCTTTCACACTCCAGATTCAATCCATCACCAAATCTTGTTTGACCTTTAGTTTGACCTTTAAAATATATCTGGAATCTCTGGAACAAGATGGTATAGACCCACATTTCCCTGTTTCTCCCTTTTAAATATAACTAAATATTTAGAAATAATTGAACAGACAAAATTTTAAAACTCTAAAATATAGGAATAAGGTGTACTTCTTGGGGACCTCAAGATTTGAGGAACAACAATGCTATGAATTCCCTGAGTTTTCTTTTTATCTCCTACATATCCCATGCTAGGCATTGGGGAGGACTCCAATCCAAAGTTATGCCAACAGGCATAAACAACAATAACTATAACAATAACAACAACAACAACGAAATGAAGCTTCCTTTCTCTGGCCTAAGTACTTGGAAAAAGGAAGCCCAGTAGAGATCTAGTGGGAAGCCCCAACCTCTCCTCTATGGTCTCCTCTATGACCAAGGCACCTAAGGATAACCTGATTTGTACAAAGAGGGAGCTATAAAGCCCCTGGCAGACCCAATCTCCACAGAAGGTGGGCTGATCTACCCAAAGAAGAATATTCAAAACCCAAGTGGGCCATTCTAACTCTTGATCCACATCAGGGACACTAGTGGCCCACAGAGGGAACAGTGAAGCCCCAGCAGGCCAATCCAACTCTGACTCAATACCTGTGGTATTTTCAGGCTGGTCTGTCTGCAATGAAAGCAGAGAAATGCTGTCCTTACTTAATTTTCCATTCCACACTTGGGACACCACCATCTCCTAGTCCTCCATCCAGTGGCATAAGAAGACCCAGTCTCAGTGGCTTCTCTCCCAACCTCTGTAGGGTAAGGAGGCCGAATGATACCAAGTGGCCCAGAAAAGTGCTTTATGCCCCAGCAGGTGGCATGAACAGGAAATGAATGGGAGTTGCAGCAGTATCAGAAGAACAAAACACATCAGAAAAGCACTGAAATGGCTCTGAAAACTAAATTGTCATTGTACCTAAAACCCACAAAAGTAGGCTAGAACCTATATTCTAAACCTACAAAGGCTGACTACCTGCTAAAAGAGAAGATTTAAACAGGATCATGAGACTCCTAAAATTGTAACGAAAATGTCTAGGATGCAACGCAAAATCACTCCTCATACGAAGAATTAGGAAAACCACCATTTTAATAAGAAAAGACTATTAACTGACATTGATACCAAGATGATGCTGGTGTTGCAGTTACCTGACAAGGATTTTAAAGCTGTCATAAAAATGCTTCTACAAGCAATTAAAAATTATCTTCAAACAAATGCAAACAGAAAATGTCACCAAAGAAATAGCAGTTATTAGAAAAAGAACCAAATGGAAATTATAGAATTAAAAAAATACAACAGCCAAAATTTAAAAAGTACTCCCTAGATGGACTCAATAATAGAGATGAGAAGGAATAGAATCAGTAAAGTCAAAGACAGATCAATAAAATTTACCCAGTCTGTACAAAGAGAAAAAAAGCATGAAAAGATAAAAAGAACAGAGCCTCAGTGATCTGTGAGGCAATAACAAAAAACCAAACACATCTCTGTATTATCAGAATCTCACAAAGAGATGAATAAGAATATGGGACTGAAAACGTATTTAAAGAAGAAGAAACAAAAGAAACAAGCCAAAATCAAATAATAAAAAGGAGATGGGTGATGTCAGCAAGATGATGGACTAGAAAGCCCTGAGACCTTCCTTCTTCCATTGAAGACACAAATTCAACAATAATACATAGACCAATTCCCTTCAAGAGAAATCCAGGAATCAGTTAACAGACTCCTGCATTCCAGGCAATCTTAAAACCAGCTACATTGAAGCTGGTAGGAAAATTCATGGTACTCACTTGCCATGGTCTCTCTCTGCCCAACTCAGCATAGCACCATCTGAAGAAAACTCCAAACTCTTGGCTTCTCCCTGGGGAGGGAAAGAAAAAACTGAAACATATATCCTATGTCCAGATTTCTGGGGGGCTAAGGAATAGGTTTCTGGCTTGACTGTATCTGGGCACTAGTGGAAAAGGGTGCCAGGATGAAAGCCACTGGGTACAAAGACAAAAGTTAAGACTAGTATGTACATACTTACCATAGTCCCTCCCCTGAGCTCAGCATGGAACAAAAGAGTGAAAACTCTCAATTCTCAGCTTCTCTCTGGGGAGGGAAAGAGATGAAGTGTGTGTCCAACATTCTGGCTTTTCAGGGAGCTGCCTGAGAGACTGTTTCCTGTCTTACCTGTCTCAGATGGCTAACAACACCTGGAATATTTTGCCATTGAAAACAAAATGGATTTGGGTGACTTGCTGCTGATCCAAAGAACACACAGTAGAACAGACAGAGGTTAATATAGGTCAGTGGCCTCTCCATCAGAGAGGAAGGAAAGAAGAGTGGAGTGTGTGTCCAATGTTCTAGATTTTGAGGGAGCTGTGTATAAGGAATTTGTTCCTGTATTAGGACATTCAAAGCACTGATAAGACCAAGCACACTCTAAAAGAGTAGGAGGACGGAGATCCCAGATATAAAACCATCCTTACATTTTCATCTAATCTTTGACAAAGCAGACAAAAGTATACATTGGAGAAAAGAATCTCTATTCCATAAGTGGTGCTGGGAAAACTGAAAATCCACATGCAGAAGATGGAAACTGGATCCCCACCTACTACCTCTCACAAAAATCAACTCACAATGGATAACAGACTTAAACCTAAGGCATGAAACCTTAAGAATTATGGAAGAAATTGCTGGGAAGACTCTTCTAGACATCAGCCTAGGCAAAGAATTTATGAAGAAGACCCCAAAGCAATCACAGCAGCAACAAAAATAAACAAATGGAACCTGATCAAATTTAAAAGCTTCCACACAGCCAAGGAAGCTATCATTGGAGCAAATAGACAACCTACAAAATGGGAGAAAATATTTGCTCTCTATACATCTGATAAAGAGCTGATAATAAGAATCTATATAGAACTTAAGAAAATCAACAAGAAAAAATCAAACAACCCCATCAGTAAATAGGTAAAGGACATGAACAAAAATTTTTCAAAAGAAGACAGACTAATGACGAACAAACATATAAAAAAGTGCTCAACATCTAATCGTTAGGGAAATGCAAATAAAAACTACAATGAGATATCACCTAACTCCAGTGAGAATGGACCTTATCAAAAAGTTCCAAAACAACAAATGCTGGCGAGGATGTGGAGAGATAGGAACACTCTTACACTGCTGGTGGGACTGCAAATTAGTGCAACCCCTGTGGAAAGTAATTTGGAGATACCTAAAAGAGCTAAAAATAGAAATACCGTTTGATCCAGCAATTCCATTACTATGTATCTATCCAAAGGTGAAAAAAAAGATATTCTATAATAAAGACACTTGTACTCGAATGTTTACAGCAGCACAATTCACAATTGCAAAGATGTGGAAACAACCCAAGTGCCCATCAATCCATGAGTAGATTAATAAAATGTGGTATATATACACCATGGAATACTACTTAACTACAAAAAACAACGGTGAATTAAGCACCTATTATCCTGGATAGAGATTGAGCCCTACCTTCGAAGTGAGGTATCACAAGAATGGAAAAACATGCACCACATGTACTCACCATCAAATTAGTATTAACTGATCAACACTAAGTTGCTCACATGGTAGTAATACTCATTGGGTGCTGGTCAGGTGGGGGAGGGTAAACCCACAACTAATGGAAGCAGAGAGCACTGTATGGGGAAGGACATGCTTATAGACTTGGCTTGGGTGAGGCAAATGCTTTACATGTAACCAAAATGTTTGTACCCCCATAATATCCTGAATTTAAAAAATAAAAAGAAAGAAGTAAAAGACAGGGCAGCCTACAGCAGCCCCAGAGAACTTGCAGCACCACAGACAGAAACTAGAGGGAGCAAGATATTATGAATTCCTGAAAAAAAAAAAAGGAACCAGCAAATGCCTCTAATTGGGAATTTACGTACACAAGGCCAGAGAAGAAGCATCCACAGAAAAGGTAATAGAGGCCTCTAGTACCTCTAACTAGGCTGACTGGTGAAGATCTTTGCCTGTACAAAGCCAATCTGTAAAGATTTGGAGAGGTGGAAATTTTCTCAAATGCATGGATCCCAACACAAAGGTATAAGGCACATGAAAGAAACAAAATAAATGTCTAGAAACTGCCCCTAAAGTAAAGAAGGTATATAAATTATCTGAAAAAGAATTCAAAGTAACCATCATAAAGATGCTCAACAAGCTCAGAAAAATGATGCATGAACGAAATGAGAATATCAACAAGTTAACAGAAAACATAAAGAACTTAACAGAAAAACTTGAATTAAAGAGTATAATAACTAAATTTAAAAATTCTTTAGAAGGATTCAACAGCAGATTTGATCAAACAGAAAAAAAGTATCATTACACTCAAAGACAGGTCCTTTGAAATTATCAGTCAGAAGAGTGAAAAGAAAGTAGAATAAAAAGACTTGAGAAAGTCTAAGAGAATTATGGGGCACAATGAAGTGGAGTAATATATGCATTATGGACATAAAAAAAGAGGAAGAGAGTGAAAGAGGCAGAAAGTATATCTGAAGAACTAATGGACCAAACATCCCAAATCCAGGAAAGAAAATGGACACCCTTTTTGCCTTCCATACAGAAAGCACAACAGAACCCAACGAGGATGAATCTTAATAACTTCACACTGAGATATGTTATAACCAAACTGTCAAATGTCAAAGATAGAAAATTTTGAAACAAGGAAAAGTGATTCATCACATAAAGGGAGTCCCATAAAACTATCAACAAATTTCTCAGCAAAACTGTTACAGGCCAGAAGGGAATGATATGATAAATTCAAAGTGCTTAATGAAAAAAATTATCAAATAAGAATATTATATTTAGAAAACTTGTCCTTCAAAAAAGAAAGATAAAGACTTTGCCAGATAAGCAAAAGCAGAAGGAGTTCATGACCACTAGATCTGCCTTACAAAAAATGCTAAAGAGGCCCAGCATGGTGCCTCATGCCTATAATCCTAGCACTCTGGGAGCCCAAGGCGGGAGGATTGCTTGAGTTCAGGAGTTCGAGACCAGCCTTAGCAAGAGTGAGAACCCGTCTCTACTAAAAATAGAAAGAAATTAGCTGGACAACTAAAAATAGAAAAAATTAGCCTGGCATGGTGGTATGTGCCTGTAGTCCCTGCTACCCAGGAGGCTGAGGCAAGACCATTGCATGAGCCCAGGAGTTTGAGGATGATGTGAGCTACGGCACTCTAGCCTGGGCAAGAGAGTGAGACTCCATCTCAAAAAACAATGTTAAAGAGAGTCCTTCAAAGTTCAGATAAAGGCAGATTGGAAGCAGCATGAAAGTATACTAAAGTATAAAGCCAGTTGGTCATAGTGCTGGAAGTCCTTGCTATAGCAATCAGACAAGAGAGCGGAATTAAGGGTGTCCAAATGAGAGCAGAAGAGATCAAATTCTCACTCTTTGCTGATATCATATTATACCTAGAAAACCCCAATGATTCAACCAAAAGACTCCTTGAATTGATAAATGAATTCAGTAAAGTCTCAGGATACAAAATCAATACACACAAATCAAAGGCATTCATATACGCCAACAATAGTCAAAGTGAGAACCAAATCAAAGACTCAATTCCCTTCAAAATAGCAACAAATAAAATAAAGTGCCTATGAATATATTTAACTAAGGGGTTAAAAGACCTCTACAGGGAGAACTATGAAACACTGAAGAAGGAAATAGCAGAGGTTATAAACAGGTGAAAGACCATACAATGCTCGTGGGTCGGCAGAATCAACATTGTTAAAATATCTATACTACCCAAAGTGAACCTACAGAGTCAATGCAATCCCTATTAAAATACTATAATCATTTTTCACAGATATAGAAAAAGTAATTTTTTATGCTTCATATGGAACCAGAGAAGACCCTGTATAGCAAAAGCAATCCTAGGCAATAAAAACAAAATGGGAGGTATCAATTTAGTAGACTTCAAACTATACTACAAGGCTATAGTAATTAAAACAGCTTGGGACTGGCACAAGAACAGGGGCATTGACCAGTGGAACAGAACTGAGAGCCCAGATATAAAACCATCCTCATATAGCCATCTAACCTTTAACAAAGCAGACAAAAACATACACTGGGGAAAAGAATCCTTATTCAATAAATGGTGCTGAGAAAATTGGATAGCCACATGTAGAAGACTGAAACAAGACCCACACCTTTCACCTCTCACAAAAATCAACTCACGCTGGGTAATAGACTTGAACCTTAGGTGTGAAACTACTAGAATTCTAGAGGAAAACGTTGGAAATACACTTCTAGACATTGGCCTAGGCAAAGAATTTATGAAGAAGACCCAAAAGGCAATCACAGAATTAACAAAAATAACTAAATGGGACCTGATTGAATTAAAAAGCTTCTGCACAGCCAAAGAAACTGTCAAGAGAGCAAAGAGACAATCCACAGAATGGGAGAAAAATTTTGCAAGCTACACATCCGATAAAGGGCTGATAGCTAGAATATACTTAGAACTCAGGAAAATCAGCAAGGAAAAATCAAACAACCCTATCAAAAAGTTGGCAAAGGACATGAATAGAAAAATTTCAAAAGAAGACAGAATAGGGCGTCATGGGTAATATATGTAACCTTAACATTTGTACCCCCATAATATGCTGGAATAAAAAAGAAGTTTAATCAGGGGGAAAAAAAGACAAAATAATGGCTAACAAACATATGAAAAAATGCTCAACATCTCTAATCATCAAGGAAATGCAAATCAGAACTGCAATGAGATATCACTTATCTCCATTAAGAATGGCCTTTATCAAAAAGTCCCCAAACAATAAATGTTGGCATGGATGCGGAGAGACAGGAACACTCCTACACTGCTGGTGGGACTGCAAACTAGTTCAACCTCTGTGGAAAGCAATATGGAGATACCTTAAAGTGATATAAGTAGATCTAACCATTTGATCCAGCCATCCCACTACTGGACATCTACCCAAAAGAGCAAATGATGCTCCACAAAAAAGACACCTGCACTCGAATGTTTACAGCAGCACAATTCACAACTGCAAAGTTGTAGAAACAAACCAAGAGCCCATCAATACATGAGTGGATTAATAAAATATGATATATGTGTACCATGGAGTACTATTCAGCTTTAAGAAACAATGGTGATATAGCACCTCTGGTATTTTCCTGGATAGAGCTGGAACCCATTCTACTAAGTGAAGTATCTCAAGAATGGAAAAACAAGCACCACATGTACTCACCAGCAAATTATTATTAACTGATCAACACCTAAGTTGACATATAGGAATAACATTTATTGGGTGTCGGGCAGGTATGGGGGGGAGGAGGAGTTGGATATATACATACATAATGAGTGAGATGTGCAACGTCTGGGGGATGATCACGCTTGAAGCTCTGACTCGGGGGGGCGTGGGCAATATATGTAACCTTAACATTTGTACCCCCATAATATGCTAAAATAAAAGTAGAAAGAAAGAAAAGAAAATCCCAGTTTCAAAAAGGGACAGATCAAGCAGACAAAAGATCAAAAAGGAAACAGAGGATCTGAGCAATACTATAGACTTATTGAACCTAACAGATATATATATATATATATATATATATATATATATATATAACATTCCACTCAGCAGAATATACATTCTTCTCAAATACACATAGAACATTCTCCAGGATAAATCACATTAGGTCACAAAACAATTCTTAACAAATTTAAGGAGACTGAAATCATACTAAGTATCTTTTTCAAGCACAATGAAATGAAACTAGAAACCAATAGCCAAAGGAAAATTGGAAAAGTCAAAATATGTGAGTTAAACAACACATTCTTGAACAAATAAGTAAAAGAATAAATCAAAATTTAAAAATATCTTGAGACAAAAATGTAAACACAACCTACCAAAACTTAAGGGATGCAGTAAAAGCAATACTGAGAGGTAAGTTTATAGAGACAAATATTCATATTAAAAAATTAGAAATATCTCAATTAACAACCTAACTTTACATCTCAAGGAAGTAGAATAAGAACAAAGAGTAAAGGTAGCAGAAGGAAGGAAATGATAAAGATCAAAGCAGAAATAAAGAAGAGAAAAACCACAGAAAAAATCAATGTAACCAATAGATGTTTTCTTGAAAAGATGAACAAAATTGACAAACCTTTAAAAAAAGAGGAAAGACTAAAATAAAATCATAAATGAAAGAGTAGACATTATAACCAATGCCACACAAATTAACAGGATAGAGAACTAATGTGAACAATTACATGTCAACAAATTGGATAACCTAGAAGAAAAAGATAAATTCCTAGAAACCTACAAAGTACCAAAATTTAATCATTAAGAAAGAAAATATTTGAAGATACCTATGACTAGTAAGGAGATTAAATCAATAACCAAAAGTCTCCAACAAAAAAAGCCCATAAACCAGATAGTTTCACTGGTGAATCTCATGAAAAAAATTAAAGAAGAATTAATGCCAATCCTTCTCAAACTCTTCCAAAAAAATCTAAGGGGAAGGAATACTTCCAAACTCATTTTATAAAGCCAGTATTACCCTAATATCAAAGCCAGACAAAAACACCAAGGTAAGAAAAACAACAGGCCAATCAATATCCCTGATGAATATAGATGCAAAGTCCTCAACAAAATACTAGCAAACCAAATTCAACACCATGTTAAAAGCACTATACAGCATGGCCAAATGAGATTTATTCCTGGGATGCCAGGATGGCTGAACATATGAAAATCAATTAATATGATACACCACATTAAAAAAATGAAGAATAAAGATTGCATGATCATCTCAATAGATACAGAAAAAACGTCTAACAAAATTCATCACTCTTTCATAATAAAAACTCTCAGTAAACTAGGAACAGAAGGAAATTATCTCAACAAAATAAAGGCCATATATGAAAAGCCCACAGCTAACATCATACTCCATGGTAGAAAACTGAAAACTTTTCCTTTAAGATCAGGAACAAGGCAAGGATGCCCACTATCACCACTTCTACTCAAGGTGGCATTAGAAATCCTATCCAGGGCAATTAGGTAAGAAAAACAAATAAAAGGCATCCAATCAGAAAGGAAGTAGTAAAATTATCTCTGTTTGCAGATGAAGTGATCTTATATGTACAAAATCCTAAAGACTCCACAAAACAAAACTTGTTAAAACTAATAAAGAAATTCAGTAAAGGTGGGACTCCAAACTAGTTCAACCTCTGTGGAAAGCAATATGGAGATACCTCAAAACAATACAAGTAGATCTACCATTTGATCCAGCAATTCTACTACTGGGCATCTACCCAAAAGGTCAAAAGTCACTTTATGAAAAAGACACCTGCACTAGAATGTTTACAGCAGCACAATTCACAATTGCAAAGCTATGGAAACAACCCAAGTGCCCATCAATTTATGAGTGGATTAATAAAATGTGGTATATGTATACCATGGAATACTACTCAGCTTTAAGAAACAATCATGATATAGCACCTCTTGTATATTCCTGGATACAGCTGGAACCCATTCTACTAAGTGAAGTATCTCAAGAATGGAAAAACCAGCACCACATGTACTCACCAGCAAATTGGTATTAACGGATCGACACCTAAGTGGACATATAGGAGTAACATTTATCGGGTGTCAGAAGGGTAGGAGGGGGGATGAGGGGATGGGTGTATACAACCACAATGAGTAAGATGTGCAATGCTTGAGGGATGGACATGCTTGAAGCTCTTACTCGAGGGGGGAGGGGGGCATGGGCAATATAAGTAACCTTAACACTTGTACCCCCATAATACACTAAAAAAAATAATAATAAAAGAAATTCAGTAAAGCTGTAGGACACAAAATCAACATATAAAAATCAGTTGCATTTCCATTCACTAATAATGAACAACCCAAAAAGAAAATTAAGAAAACAATTACATTTTCTATGGCATTAAAAGAATAAAATATTTAGGAATAAACTTAAGCAAGGTGGAGAAAGACTTATACACTGAAAACTACAAACCACTGATTAAAAAAAATTAGACAACACAAATAAATTGAAAGACATCCTATATTAATAGATTTAAACACTTAATAATGTTAAAATGTCCATACTACTCAAAGTGATCTAAATATTCAATGCAAGCCCCATCAAAATCGCAATGCCATTTTTTACAAAAATGGATATAACAATCCTAAAATACATATAGATCCACAAAGGACCCTATCCAATAGCCAAAATAATATTGAGAAGGAACAACAAAGCTGGAGACCTCACTCTCCATTATTTCAAAACATAATTCAAAGCTACAGTAATCAAAATAGTATGAAACTGGCATAAAGGTGAACATATAGACCAATTTGGAAAAGAATAGTGAGTCCAGAAATAAACACACACACGTAGTCAAATGATATTCGACAAGGGTGCCAAGACTGCATGATGGGGAAAGGATAGTTTCCTCAACAGATGGTGCTGGGAAAACTGGATATCTACATGCAAAGAATGAAATTGGACCCTTATCTAACAACATACACAAAAAGCAACTCAAAACGGATTAAAGACATAAATGTAATATCTGGCACTATAAAAATCCTAGAAGAAAACATGGAGGAAAAGTTTCATAACATTGGTCTTGGCAATTTTTTGGATATGACATCAAAAGCACAGGCGAAAAAAGCAATAATAGACAAGTAGAATTAAATCAAACTGAAAAGCTTCTGCACAGCAAAGAAATTCATTAAAGTAGAGTTAAAAAGCAATACACAGAATGGGAGAAAGTATTGGCAAAACTACATAACTGATAAGGAGGTAATATCCAAAATACAGAATGAACTCATACAACTCAAAAGAAAAAAAACCCAACTATAATATGGGCAAAAGACTTGAATACACATTTCTCCAAAAAAGACAGACAAATAGCCAACAGGAATATGAAAAGACACTCAACATCACTAATTATCAGAAAAATGCAAATAAAAACCACAATGAGTTATCATTTCACACCTGTTAAAATGGCCATTAGATCTTACAACATGAGGACTACAGTTAATAGCAGTATATTATATTCAGGATTTTTTCCAAATGAGTAAATTAAAAATGCTCTTGCTACAGGGGGAAAAATGGGTAACTATGTAAGATGATAGATACATTCATTTGTTTCACTACAGTAACATTTTTACTATATATATATATACACACCTCATAACATTATTATGTTATATGTATATATACCTTAAATGTACACAATAATATTTATTTTAAAAAGAAAATGTTAATAACAATCATTACTGAAAATTGGAACCTTGTGTACTATTGTTGGGACCATAAAATAGTGCAGCCACAATGGAAAACAGTATGGATGTTCCTCAAAAATTAAAAATGGAACTACCATATGATCCAGCAATCCTACTTATGGGTATTTATCTAAAAGAATTGAAAATAGTATGTAGCAGAGCTATGTGCACTCCCATGTTCATTGTAGCATTATTCACAATATCCAGGAGATGGAAACAACCTAAATGTCAATCAATGGATGTATAGATATAGAAAAAAGTGGCACAGACACATAATGCAATATTATCCAACATTAAAAAAGAAGAAAATCCCGTCATATCCAGGCATACAATCCAGGCATACAAGGATGAACCTAGAGGACTTTATGTTAAGTGAAATAAACCAGTCACAGAAGGACAAACACTGCATGATTTCACTATTAAGAGGTATTTATAGTAGTCAAAGTCATAGAAGCAGGGGAGAAAGGGAAATGCAGAAATGCTATTAAATGGGTATAGAGTTTCAGTCATGTGGAATAAAAAGTTCTAGATACCTGCTGAACATAAATATGCATATAATTAACAATACTGAATTGTACATTTAAAAATTTGTTAAGAGGGTAGATTTCACGTGGTTTTTTTACAATTTTTAAAAATGGAAAACTTAGCCCTAACATATCAATAATTTCTTTAATATACAAATAGTCTAAATGTACCAATTAAAAGATATTGACTGGCAAAATGGATTTAAAAAACTGGCCCAGCTATATGCTGTCTTCAAGAAATTCACTTCAAACATAATATAGGTAGGCTGAAAGTAAATGGATGGAAAAAGATAGACCATTAAAACATGAATTTTTAAAAAGCAAAAGTAGGTATACTAGTATCAGATAAAGTAGACTTCCGAGCAAACAAAATTAATAGGGAGAAAGAGGAACGTTACATAATATTCATGAAATAACATAATTACAGAGAGAGACAACAGATTAGAGGTTTGGAAAGAGGTAAAAGGAGGTGAGTGTGGCTTTATAAAGGGTTAGCATGAGAGAGCCTTTGTGGTAATGGCACAATTAAACATCTTGGTGTGGTGATGGTTACATGAAACCACCTATTGAAAAAATGCAGAGAGCTACACACACACACACACACACACACACACACAGGTGCTTATAAAAGTGAGGAAATCTGAATAAGAACAGCATTAATTTCCTGGTTTTTGATAGTATACTATTGTTATGCAACATAACATTAAAGGAGACTAGGTGAAGTGTGAACAGGATCTCTCTGCACATTGATTGTAACTTTTTATGAATCTTTATTTCAAAAATAATATACAGGCATACCTCATTTTATTGCTCCTCACTTTGTTGCACTTTGCAGATACAGTGCTCTTTATAAATTGAGGATTTGTTGCAAAACTGCCTGTGAGTGTCATTTTTCCAAGAACATGCACTCACTTTGTGTTTCTGTATCACATTTTAATAATTCTCAAAATATTTCAAACATTTTCATTATCATTATATCTGCTATGATGATTTATGATCAGTGATCTTTGATGTTATACTATAATTGTTTTGAGGCAATACAAACCACACCCATAAAAGAGAGCAAACTTAATCAATAAATGTATGTGTTCTGACTGGCTTATCCCCCATCTGTTTCCTTCTCCTCAGACCTCATTATTCCATGAAACCCAGAAATATTAAAATTAGGATAATTAATAACCTTACAATGGTCTCTGTGTTCAGGTGAAAGGAAGAGTTACACATCTCTCACTTTAAATCAAAGGCTAGAAATTATTATGCTTAATGAGGAAGGCATTTTGAAAGCCATCATAGGCCAAAAGCTAGGCCTCTTGCACCAAATAGTTAACCAAGTTGTGAATGCAAAGGAAAAGTTCTGGAAGGAAATTAAAAGTGTGTTTCCAGTGAAGGCACGAAGGATAAGAAAGCAAAACAGCCTATTGCTGATAGGGAGAAATTTTAGTGGTCTAGACAAAAGATCAGATTTCCTTAAACCAAAGCCTAATCCAGAGCAAAACTCCAACTTTCTTCAATTCTATGAAGGGTGAGAGTGGTGGAAAAGCTGCAGAAGAAAAGCTGGAAGCTAGCAGAGGTTGGTTCATGAAGTTTAAACAAAGAAGCCATCTCCATAACATACAAGTGCAAAGCGAAACAGCAAGTGCTAATGGAGAAAGCTCCAGTAAGTTACCCAGAAGATAACTGATGAAAATGGCTACACTAAACAACAGATTTTCAATGTAGATAAAACACTCTTCTGTTGGAAGAAGCTGCCATCTAGGACTTCATAGATGGAGAGGAGAAGTCAATGCCTGGCTTCAAAGGACAGGCTGAGCTGACTCTCTTTTCAGGGGCTAATGCAACTGTTGACTTTAAGCTGAAGCCAATGCTTATTTATCGTTCTGAAAATCCTAGGGCCCTTAAGTATTAAGCTAAATCTACTCTGCCTGTGCTCTATAGGTGCAACAACAAAGCCTGGATGACAGCACATCTGTTTACATCATAGTTTACTGAATATTTTAAGCCCACTGTTGAGACATACTGCCAAAAATAAAATACAAAATATTATTGCTCATTGATGATGCAGCTAGTCACTGAAAGAAAAGTTCTTTCCTTCAAGAACTTTTCCTTTGCATCCCCCCTGATGGGGATGTACAAGGAGATCAATGTTGTTTTTATGCCTGCTAACACAACATCCCTTCTGCAGCTTAGGGACCATGAAGCAATTTCAACTTTTAAGTTTTATTATTTAAGAAATACATTTGGGAAGACTATAGCTGCCACAAACTGATTCCTCTGATGTATCTGTACAAACTAAATTGAAAACTTTCTGGAAAGTGTTCACTATTCTACATGTCATTAAGAGCATTCATATTTCAGAAGAGGAGATTAATATATCAACACTGACAGGAGTTTGGAAGAATACCAACCCCCATGGATTACATTAAGGGGGTTCAAGACTTCACTGGAGGAAGTAACTATAGACAGATGTGGTGGAAATAGCAAGAGAACTAGAAGTGGAGCCCAAAGATGTGACTGAATTGCTGCAATCTCATCATATAACTTTAATGGATGAAGAGTTGCTTCTTACAGATAAGCAAAAAAGTAGTTTCTTGAGGTGGAACCTACTGCTTGTGAAAATGCTGAGAACATTGTTGAAATGTCAACAAAGGGCACACACGCATACACATACACAAAGCAGCAGCAGGGCTGAGAAGCAGCAGCAGGATTTGAGAAAATTGACTCCAATTTTGAAAGATGTTCTACTGTGGGTAAAATGCTATCAATCAGCATTGCATGATACTGATTGAGAAAGAGAAATTTTTCATGAAAGGAAGAGTCAATCTATGTGACAAACTTCACTGTTGTCTTATTTTAAGAAAATTCCAAGCCACCCCAACCTTCAGCAACAACCACTCTAATCAATTAGCAGCCATTAACACTGAGACAAGACCATCCCCCACCAAAATGATTACAACTCATTGAAGGCTCAGATAATCGTTAACATTTTTTCACAATAAAGTATTTTTCAATTGAGGTATGCACATTGTTTTTTAGACATAATGCTATTATACACTTAATAGACTACAGTTTGGTAGAAACATAACTTTTATATCCATTGGGAAACCAAAAAATTTGTGTGACACTTTATTGTGATGGTCTGGAACCAAACCCACAGTATCTGTGAGGTATGCCTGTATATATGTATTTATATGTGTATTTGTGTATGTGTATGCATCTTCAGAATCTAATTACTTTTCACTTTACCCACTATTACCAACCTAATCCAATCATTTTCTCTCATCTGGATTAGTGTAACATCTTCCTAATTGGTCTCCCTGCTTCTTCTCTTGCCCTCTTCACACAGAAACCAGAATATCTTTACAGATAAATCATATCAAGTCATTCTTCTCTCAACCTCCCAATGCCTTCCTATCACATAAAGTGAAATGTAAAACTCCTATTTTTTCCTGCAAAGGCCTATGTGATTTTGCTTCAAAATACATATTTTACCTTATTTTTTACTACTGGCTCCCTCATTCTCTACATTCTAGATATATTGGCCTCCTTGCTATTCCTTGATCATGCCAAGCAGGTTCCCACCTCAGGGCCTTTGCACATTCTATTTTCTCTGCCTGAAATGTTCTTCCTCCAGATACTCACACATCCTGCTCTCTTGCTTCATTCGTGTTTTTGCTCAATGTCATCTCATCAGAAACACCTTTCTTGACCACTGAAACTAATATAGCACCACCCATTTGCTACTTATCCCTAGTCTTGTTTTATTGGCCTCATGGCTCCTATCACTACCTGACATTATATATATTGTTTGCTTATTCATTGTCTGTATCATCCTCTAGAATGTAAACTCTATGGGTGCATGAACTTTGTTCTGTTTACCACTGCATCCCTAAAACAGGCCTGTACGTGTATCAGACACTGAATAAATAAATGTTGAATGAATATGTAGATCAAAAGGGAAAAAATATGATTTGGTTTACAATCTAGGTTTCCCAATAGCCAAGATATCATATTCACTGCTCTTCAGAATCTTTTTCTGTATCTTTTACAACTCTATTTTTGAAAAAAAAATTAGATATTATCCATGAATTTCTGATATTTTTATGTTTTTGTTTTAATGACATGGGAGAATGATTTTGCTTTTCCTCTATATTTACTTTACTTAGACAAAAATATCCATTTAACGGTGCTGTTTATTTTATGTGGCTTCTTGTAAAGTATGTTACCATTTTATCAGATACTCTGGTTACTGGGATGTATCTATGCAAAACTAGAAACCACAAGCTTTGGATTTTAGTCATAGCTTTTCTAGTAACATTTTCTGTGACCATGGATAAATTTTATATTTTTTGAATTATCTCTAGACCTCAGTTTCCATCTCCTTAAAATGAGGAGGCTAGATAATATGATCTCTAATGTTCATTCTTGTTCTATGAATGAAGTTAATCATATGGCAAATGTGCTCTATTTTGTTAGAAATATATTTTATACATATATATTCCATGCATCACCATTTATACTTCATGGTAGACACTGTTTGGAATTTTGTTCAGCCCACAACCTCCCCTTCTCTTGGAACTGTACATCATCTCATTTAGGGTTTGGACCTAATAGCCATATTTATAAGACATGATCTTGCCCTTCCAGATATAGATAAACTAATTTTGGCTAGACATGTGGTCCAAACTGGGTCATTCAGAATTGGGAATTAGGATTCAGAGATACTGAGTCTTTTCTGATTGTCTGAATTTAGAATTTGTAAACTTGGGAGCTCTTGAGTAAACCATGTCTGGCTATGTGCTGAGGGAGCGAGAAGAATGAATTAAACTGAAGTAGACACACTAAAAGAAACAAAAGTAAACAAAATACCTTATGCTGGCCCCAGGGAAGGTGAGGGGAAAAGAGAAAGAGGGAGGAAAGTTTCCTTAGCTACTGACAGCTTGTCATCCTAGTTCAAGTCCCTCATGCACCTAGACTACACTTTCTGCCCTGGGGTTCCATGAGAATCTCTCTTATCCTCAACATTTTTCTTTTTGCTTTAAGCTAATTTGAAGTAGACCTTTATTATCTGCAAAATCTTTAATCAAGATGCACACAATTGGGTCAGTGGTCAACAAATTATGTACAACTTAAAGCTCTGGACATATTATGCAAAACATCCCTGCCCCAGTTTCACTACATTCTTCAATTAATCCTTAGCTAATTAGAAAATTCATTATCCAAGTGATTATATTTCATAGCCTTTAGTTAACTGAGTCTCTAGGACTACCTAAATTAAAAACATTCATATTCAAATGTATATATAAAATTACCTTCCAAAATAAAATGATTTTAATTTTTTTCTAAGCTTGTACTCCCCTCTGTTAGCACAGACTACTAAGAATTAAATAGATTTCTCTAATTCCTACTCTGCATTTGATGTCAGTCTCTCTTCCTCTCATCCATAAATACACACACAGAAAAGCTTTTTCACACATGTCATAGGAATGGCAAAGGAGGTGGGAGAGGGAGAGAATACTAATTATTTAAAAAACTCCAAAGAGCTAAATTTTTATTCCAGTTAATCCAATAACCTCTGTTATTGCTTCCCTTGCTCTTACTCCTAAAATCTAAAATCTGTAAGTAGAGCAATGAGTTACACAGTAGAGGCAAACTATCATTACAATAGAAGGCATGAAGCAAAGAACTAGCTTTTCCCCCGTGTCAAAAGAGCATCAGTGGTAAATATTAGATCATTTAATATGGAATGTCCAATTTTGAATCAAAAGTGTTGTTTATTATATCAAACAAGAAGCAGTACAATTAATCAAAGTATGCACCTAAACTATCGACACAGTTTTACCACCTTAACAGTAGCTTGTTTATGCCAGCAGCGTAGAAGCCTGGGCAGCAAGTGGTGATGAAATCGTGAAAGGTGTTTTCCACAGCCTGTTGAGATTTGAATATTTTTCCTTGCAAGAACTGGTCCAAGGCCTGGCAGAAGTGGTAGTCAGTTGGTGCAAGGTCTGGTGGGTACAGTGGATGACAGAGAGTTTCCAAGTCCAGCTTCTGTAGTTTGAGCAGCATCGTTTTGTGTACCATGTTTCCCCAAAAATAAGACAGAGTCTTATGTTTATTTTTCCTCAAGAAGACACCTTAGAGCTTATTTTCAGGGGATGTGTTGTTTTCCCCTCAAAGCCTCAGCTTGCAGCACGTACAGGATGGCTGGGACCTGACAGGGAGAGCTGACCTTGTTGGTGGGGCTGCCCACACCTTTCCGGTTACCTCTGGGATAGTAGCTATCACGATGATAAGGGCTGCTCATCTTCTTTACCACTCTACAACGAAATGCATGGGTTGTGCAGATACACTGCGTAGCCACGCCCATCACTAGGTCTTATTTTCCGGGTAGGGCTTATACTGCGCAAATGCTTAGAAATCCTGCTAGGGCTTATTTTATGGGTACGTCTTATTTTTGGGGAAACACGGTAACATGGTCGAGTGTTGTCTTGCAAGAGTATCATCCTGTCTCTGTTGACCAATCTCACTGCTTAATCTCAAGCATCTTCTTCATTTTATCCAACTGGATGCAGCAGATATTTGCTATAATTGATTGACCAGGTTTCATGAAGCTACAGTGGGTAATATCATCACTGGACCACCAAACAGACACCATTAGCTTTTTTTTATGAATATTTGGTTTTGGACTGTGTTTCGGCAGTTCATCTTTATCCAACCATTGTGCCAAATGGCCGTGATTGTCAAAAAGAATCCATTTTCATCACATGTAACAATATGGTGTAGAAATGGTTCACCTTTATGTGATGACAGCAAAGAAAGGCAAGCTTCAAGACTATTTCTCTTCTGATGCTCATTTAATTCATGCAGAACCCATCTAGCCAGCTTCTTTACCTTGCCCATTTGTTTCAAATGGTCTAATGTTGTTGGAATAGGAACATCAAACCTTGCTGCTAATTCACACATAGGTTGAGATGGATTCACTTCCACTACAGCTTTCAGCTCATCATTATCCACCTTGGTCTCAGGTCGCCCACGTGGCTCATTCTCAAGATTAAAATCACTAGAACGGAACTTCTCAAACCATCAACATATGGTGCCTTCATTAGCCACATCCTTCTCAAACACTTTGTTGTTATTTCGAGCTGTCTACGTGGCATTGTTTCCATGACAGAACTCATATTCAAAAATAACATGAATTTTTGAGTTATCTATGGTTTCACAAAAATTTCTCTAAAAAAAATTGAAAGATAATCTACACACCAAAATGTGCATTTGAAAGACTGAGGATGTACCTTCACAATAAAAATAAAAGAAGTGTCAAAGTCAAATATCAGGGATATCAACTGTCAAACAGTACTTAAGGAAATCGGACATTTCATAATTAATAACCTTAATGACATACCTCTCTCTAGCGACCCGAGTATTAGGTGTAGCTGTGCTCTGTTCTGGTTAACTTGTTAAAATTAACCAGACTGGAAGTTCCAGTTTCGTGTCAGAAGAATTTCATCCCAGAACATCAGAAATGTTAGATTTTAGTGCTTCTTGCATCATAACATAAATATAACAAATCAGTATCAATATGCATGCATTCATTACATGATTATTAATTCAGAACAGAGGAAGAAGAAGGTCCTGAAGTTTTACTGATTTCAGAGCTGTGATTACACCATCAGCATATTAAGATTACTGGTGTAAGTTTTTTTTTCTTTTTTTCCTTTCAAAACATTAAGGGGGTACAAATGTTTTTGTTACATGAATAGATTTTATAATGCCTAAGTCAGGGCTATTAGTGTGCCCATCATCCAAACAGTGTTCAGTGTATCTGTTAGGTAGGTTTTTACCCCCCACCCTTATTGATTGCCAATGACTTTTACTTCTCTCTGTGCCTATGTGTGCCTGTCAATTAGTTCCAAATTATTAGAGAGTATATGTTGTGTTTGTTTTTCCATTCTTGAGATATTTCCCCTAGGAAAATGGTCTCCAGTTCCATCCAAATTGCTACAAAAGACATTAATTCTGGGTGTAACTTTTAATGCACACTTTACTTTTCTTACTCCGATGAATTGATAAGATTTGTAAGTGCACAGAATTCACGTGCAGATAATATTGCTACTGCAATTTTTAAAACATCTGAAAGCAGTTTACCATAATTATTGCCTCAATTTTGCTTACACTATTAATGGATGTTCAAATCTTTTTCTTAAAAATAGGCTAATTAATGCCCTAATTAGTAATACAGCACTTAGAAGATGTTTTTAAGTATATAAATCTAGATGTTCCTACCTTCATCCCTCTTAGCACTTACTTTAATTCAGTATCAGTACTCTGATACCCAGTAAAGAACCTCCAATACTTCAAACCTATGGTAGGACTCTGGCTGCTTCTCCTATAGAGTGTAATCCACTTTTAGCATGACTACTATATATATTAAGACTGTAACAAAATCTTGATTCGTAGGGCCTAGTTAATAAAATTTTGTTATACTGTAATTTGGACCCTACTGATTCAGAATTAGCGATAATTCAGATAGGGGCTGAGGTTAAATTGATTTGGGGATTATTTTTGCATAGAGCTTGGTAAACAAATTATAAAACAAGATAGCATTAATAGAAAGGACACTGAAACCACTTAAAGAACAAATGCTTCCAAGCCCTTTAAGTACTTCAGAAATATATCTTTACATATAATCCATTGATACTCTATCTACAAATCATTATCATCTATTTATTAAAGCAAGATTCCTAAGGGTAACACTTTGTTCCCTAGTTCTGGTTACTACTTGTACAAGGAAACCATAAAAACTGCAGTTGCTAAAAAATATTCTAAAATTCAAAATCAACCATTTTAGACTTATTCTCCCTAAATTATTGCAAATTAGAAAAAAATGAAACATGAAATTTAACACCCATTTTTAATTTTTATTCTACCTCTATTTTTTCTGTTTTTGTGAACTCACAGGTATCTGGACCAATTTGGCAAAAATAACAATACGATCCATGATAATTAAATCTTTTGGTATTAATAATAAACAAAAAATCCAGTTAATAATGATAGTCTTCAAAGTATGCAGGAAGAGAAACAAAATATAAGGTTCTATGTGCACATTTAGAGATTAAACTCAGTGATAACCATTAAATGTATTAGTATATGATACATGCCCAGCCCTGCAAAGGTCAAGGAGCAACTTTTAAGTAATGAGACTGGCTTATATATGACCTGTGGAATCAAACTTATTACTTATGTAAGTAATATATCTTACCATCTAGGTAGATGGTAAGAAATGCTACAGAATATATAAAGAATTATTTGAATTCCTCTGATGAAAGATGCTGTATAAATACAAAGTAGTGGCAATAAGAACGGAAAAATAGAGAAGATATTCCTTTTTATTCTAAAATGAAAAACAAAACCCTAAGTATAACTGTAGAAAGTTTAGATGGTAAACATGTAAATATGAACTCTGACTCAATCCAGATGAAACGATCCCTACTTTTATTTCAGAAGGACCTAAGTTCTGATTTTTTACTTCCTACTCAAAGAAAACAAATTATTTTTGAAATAAAAATCTAGTGATTCAAAAGGTCCTGAGTTAGGCACAGTATTTTAAAATAACTTAGGTAATTATTTTCCTTGATGCTACTTCTAGTCAAATCACCCAGTTTCAAATACAGTTTATCCAACATAGGTTTGGCTTTTTAGTCTATCACAGAAAATATTTCCCAAATAACTTTTAAAAAGATAAAGTCTTTTGTAAAACTCATATAAGGGCCACAGAAGTAGCTTAGAAGTGACAGTGAGAATAAACCAATATCTATAGTGGTTAGGAAAAGTGGATATGAGGTACAGAAAGTAAGCATAGTAAGGAGCTATGTAACTCATAACTGTGAAATGTTATGGAGATACTAATACTATACATTGGTTTTAAATGAACGTTGTTAGAAACATACATTTTCCCATTATTAATAACATCAAAATCCAATTTCAGGTTTCAGTTAATATTTATTGCATTTAAAAATGGTTATACGCTGGGCGTGGTGGCTCACGCCTATAATCCTAGCACTCTGGGAGGCCAAGTTGGGAGGATGGCTTAAGGTCAGGAGTTCAAGACCAGCCTCAGCAAAAGTGAGATCCCATCTCTACTAAAAATAGAAAGAAATTAGCTAGAAAATGTTTCTATTTTTCTACTAAAAATAGAAAAAAAAAAATAACTGGATGTGATGGTGCATGCCTGTAGTCGCAGCTACTCAGAAGGCTGAGGCAGAAGGATTGCTTGAGCCCAGGAGTTTGAGGTTGCTGTGAGCTAGGCTGATGCCACTGCACTCTAGCTTGGGCAACGGAGAGAGACCCTGTCTCAAAAAAAAATTCTTAAAAAAACCTTCTATTACAGTAGAATCCCATCAATAACAAAATTAATCTCCTTATCAAATCCCAGTGGTACACTTGTCATTAGGAAAATAAGAACTAATCAGACCACAGGAGAACTTATAGATGCCAATAATTTAAAAAGAGTTAACAATTCATAAGAAATGATATTAAGAGAATAACTGTATAAGGCATTTCCTTTGAATATTAGTTTATAACTTGTGTATGAAAGTTTTTCTTTTATTTTGTTTATAAGTACTATACTTTAAGAAGGAATTCTACTCTCCACTTTTCTTCCTACATTGAACTGGCTACAGATATCTTTCATTTAGGGAAAAAAGTTATGTTCCAGGAAAATCTGTTCTGAAAGGAATTGTTGGGTAAAAGCCTTTTATCCCATAAACTTGCATCATAAAATCTAGAGATATGCTCAGGTGGGAAAATTTTGGGTCCATTGACATAATAAAGATCATATTTTAGAATATGGTCACACTTTAAAAACTACATATTTAAGGAAAATTACAATTTATTGATACATCACTGGTACTCAGTGTAATGCTGTTTTGCCTCGACACTTAGTAATTAGGTAAAAATATTGAAAATGATGACCTTATTATAATAGAAACTGACAATTCCTTGCCCTATTTCACATGCTGCCACCACTGAGGTTTAGCAATTTAACTAAGATATGTACCTGCCTTAAACCACTATAGGACTTAGAACTTGACATATAAGGTAATTTTAATTTTCTCAACAGTCTGCCCATCATTTTAATTCACCAGTTCTCTTTCTGAAGATCTTCCTTTGATATAGGCATAAGCAGCTAAGACAGAAATGTGCAATGCCTGCTTAGCAAAGGAGATTTACCTCAATGCCTTCTGAACATATTTTTCTATCTATTAACTGGTTAATTTCCAATAATAATCATAGCTATTTGTTGACTGTCTCTGAGAAGACCATTCTGTTATCTAACTCATAACTTGTTTATTAACTATTTAATCAATAACTGAGGTTCTAAGTAGAGGATGCTTAAAATAACAATTAGATTTGTTGAGCCTAAAAACTATTAGCTACTGTGAAATAAAGTTTATCAGTAATAACTTTAATCAAAGAAGACTATTGCTGGCAGCAAAAGATACCAAATAAAAGGTACAAGATGGTGTATAGAAGCCTAAAAAAATTCAAGTTTAGGTATATTGTTCCAGAGAGTAAATCTGTTAATTCTTTGTATTTAGAATTCAAATATGTGAATTTCTGTTGGGAGACATACCTCTCTTTTGATATAATTGCAGTATGTTTTGTTATTTTTCTGTATATAAACATCAACTTATAATGGTTGACTAAAACCCATTAGTCATGTAACTAATTCTCAATAAAACAGAAAGTTGTTAGAAATGCACTGAAATAAGTTTTGCAGAGGTTTGTAATTACAGTTAAACACTGATGTTAGCTGCCAATTATTAACACAGGCATTATTAATAACATTATATTAGAACTTCAACTTCCCTTTGTTTTCAGAAAACAATAGCAATAATAGTACTACATGGTAGTACGAAAAACTAATTTATCATATACTTTAATGAACCAAAATGAATGTTGCTTATAGAATTTCCCTAATATATTTTATCAAGAAATAATCTTTGGACCATAGTAATAATCTAAGGTTGTACTAATCAGACTAGTTTTATATGAAACACTTAAGATTCTGTCTCTTAGTAGACAGTAAAAACTGTACAGATTATAAAAATATGTGAGCTTAATACTGTATATCTTCTTAGAAAACATTCTTACTTGCCCCAGGAAATCAGATGATTATTTTTAAGTCTGACTTCTATAACATATACATTTGTAAAACTATTTATATTTATTTAGTATGTAATTTATCATAGAAAACTATGCCTACTCCAAAAGAGTTAGTTTCCACTGATAGTCTCTTCCTCCTTTAGGTTTATCCAGGAGAATTAAACACATAAGGATTAGAAAATCAAGTGCCTTAGCTCATGCTATGCTGAATTCCACCCTTTTAGATCTATGAAGAACCAAATCAAATCTGACTTTTTCTATAAAGCCTTCTATGACAAACCCCAGGCTCCAGTGATCTCTCTGTACTCAAAATTACTCTTATGTTCCAATTATTGGCCAAGATGTCTCATATACATATTTTCTTTCCCAAATGGTAAGCAATTTAACTCTTGGGACCTGTTTCTGTTCTATTCTCCACAATACCTTGTATAGTAGTGGGCACTAAGTAAAAGATAAAAAATAAAAACTTGTTGAAAATCACTTAAAAATAAATCTCACCAGCAGTCTATGAGTGTTCTTATCTCTCCACATCTACACCAACATTTCTAGTTTGGAGACTTTGATAAAGGCCATTCTCACTGGAGATAAGTGATATCTCACCGTGGTTTTGATTTGCATTGCCCTGATAATTAGAGATGGTGAGCATTTTTTTATATGTTTGTTGGCCATTCTTCTGTCTTCTTTTGCAAAGTTTCCGTTCATGTTCTTTGCCCACTTTTTAATGGGGTTGTTTGATTTTTCTTGTTGATTTCCTAAGTTCTATGTAGATTCTAGTTATCAGCCCTTTATCAGATGTGTAGCATGTAAATATTTTCTCATATTATGTTAGTACAAAACCTATGGAAAGTAATATGGGGATAACTCAAAGAATGAAAAATAGAACTACCATTTGATCCAGCAATCCCAATACCTGGCACCTACTCAAAGGAAAAAAAGTCATTCTATAATAAATACATCTACACTTAAATATTTATAGCAGCACAATCCACAACTGCAATGATGAGGAAACATTCCAAGTGCCCATCAATATATGAGTGGATTAATAAAATGTAGTATATGTATACCACAGAGTTCTACTCAGCCATAAAAACCAATAGTGAACTAGCACCTCTTGTATTATCTTAGATGGAGCTAGAGCACATTCTTTCAAGTGATGTATCCCAAGAATGGGAAAACAAGCATCACATGGTACTCACCGTCAAATTGGTACTAACTGATCATCACTTACATGCACACACGGAAGTAATATTCATTGGGTGTTGGGCGGGTGGGAGGGAGGTTGTGGGGATGGGAAAACTCATAATTAGTGGGTGCAGAGTGCACTGCATGGGAGAGGGGCATGCTTGTATCACTGGCTTGGGTGATGCAAGGGCATTATATCTAACCAAAATGTTTGTACCCCCATAATATTCTGAAATTTAAAAATAAATAAATTAAATAAATAAATTTCATTTCAGAGTTCACTGATCAAGTGCCTTGACAGCACTTGCAAAATGAGCTATCAATATTATTTTATGTGGTTATGACACCCTAGGTAAATGCTCTTGAGTATATGGCATCTTCACAGCCATACTCATTACAATAAAAAACTAAATTAGATTCAAATTACTGCTCAGTTCTTAAAATATGTGAAGGCAAAGAGGAAGTATTCACATGATACATTATTATTTCAAATAATTCAGACTTGCATTCATCAAAAGCTTTTCCAAAACAAAAATATCCCTAACTTTGGCGTCTGGCAACTAGAAGCATGTCAGTTTGCTAATGCACAAAACAAACAATACTCACTGAGGTCCAAGATTATTTTGCAGTGGTACTAGAATTACACTGTGCTTTAATTTAAATCATACACAAAAGAACCTGAAACAACATGAAAGCTGCGAAAGCAAAGCATTTTGCCCAAAACTATCAGAGAGTTGGCAGTCTTGACAGATTAATTCGATAAAGTCATCTAATCACAAATGACATCTATATCATTTTTAAAAAATCTTTAGCTCAAAAGGGTTTACCAAAAACTAAATTTAGCTTTTCCATTATTTCACTTCTTTTTCATACTTCTTTTAGATAAAAGAAACCTGAAATGGCTTAAAAACCAGTAGGGAGGCAAGAGAACCAAATAAAAGAAGGAACCTATCTGTTATTGTCCGCTCACAGAAGTATCCTAACAATCAAAATAACTAGTTATTTTAAATTCGGTCAACTTTTGAAAGGAATCAGCAGTGAACTGTAATATTTTCCAACCATTTGTTTTTAAGGAAACAACCTAATTCATCAAAGATAATATTATTAATTTTCAAAAAAGCACCTCACAATTTTAGATCCTCATCTAATCACCTTGTCCAAAATATCATTTCAGGTGTGTCATGCCAATATTTTCTAGAGGCAACTATTTTCAACTGTAGGCTACCTCAGGAAGAAGAGATAAATCACAACCCATCCTCTCTTTTATTAGGGACATTTTAGGTTAATCATCATATTTGTAAAAAAAGAAGTATGTCATTCTGGATGAAGAGTAGTTAGTTCGTAAAACCTGTTTCCCCTGTTATCAATCAGGCACTCTGCCTACTTCTCTTCAAGTTTGATGGCACTTTGGAAGTCAAGTGGAGTGTATGTTGCTAGTTTGTTTTATTATTATTAAATATAAGTACTATTTTCCTAACTCTTGTATGTCAGTAGTCAGGAGTCAGAAGCCAGGCACAAAGCTTTCAGAAGCTCTAGGCACAGGAGTGCAACAAAACTGAAAAGTAAGAGGCCACTCTAGCTATCTGTTCAACCCTTGAGGCATGGAGCGACAGCAGCCTAGGGAATGGGCTCTTGAGAAGCCTGTGGTCAGGGTGAACCTCACGATAGCGAAAGTCAGAGCAAGGGGAAAGGGGTGAGCAAGGCACTGGTAGAGTCAGTCCCTGAATCAGGGACCAGACTGCGTGACCGTACCCAGAATTAGCATCTATGGCATCTAAGCAGAGAAAGCCAGGCCTTAAGCACCCACCCTGCATTCTTGGACGCCGGGGTTGAGATCAGAAAGTGGTAGCTCTGAGAAGGAAAACTACCTCAAAGGGAATAAAGATCCGCGAGCAGATGTAAAAGAGGCATCAGAAGCTTCTGCAGGAGAAAGCCACGCTTCGCTGCTCGCTTACCGGGGCCCGGAGGCCGGAAAGGCGCCCGGGCATCAGGCGAGTGCGTTGCCACTACTCACCCTACTCTCCTACGGTCCCGTCGTCGCCCTGTTCGACGCAGCCCCTGCAGGGGGGAGCCCCTCCCCCGCCCGCCGCCGGGGGTGGTCTCGGCGGGCGAGAGGAGGCGGCGGCGGCGCAGGTGTCCAAGAGCTGCAGCCAGAGAGCAGATGAGTGCAAGGGGAGACAGACTGGTGCCTTCCACTCCCTGGCGCCACCAACTTCACCACCATCGACGTGGAGGGACGAGGGGAAGCAATGGGGGGCAGGCCCTCGCCCAGCGGCCCGGACCCTCCAGGGATACTAGGCCCGAGCCTCTGGCGGGACCGCCGCCCCAGCCCCCTCAACGACGCGACCCCCAGGCCCGACTGCTGTCCCTTGGCCCCAGAGGCCACAGAGCAGCGGCGGCTCCCTCTTGGGGCCGCGGTCGCAGCTGCATCCTCGTGCTCCTCCTCCTCTGGCGCCGCTGCCTACACACACAGCCCCGGCGCCTATACCGCCGCGGAGCCCCGACCGCCGTTGCCTAGCAACCGCGCGCATGCGCCCCACCCCCGCCGGCGACCGCAGCCACCGCTGGCGCCGCTGTCGAAGCTCGGACCAGCCGGTCTGCGTCCTAGAAAAGTGCATAAAACCTCATTTCGTAGGGCCTAAATGGAGAGACGTCAGAGTAAGGGTGGGTAGGAGAGGTCCAGGGTGTTCTGAAATTCGAAAAAGGTCCGGGCACTCGGGACACGGCTGTCTCCCAACTCCTAGACAGGTACCTCGGAGGTTGAGAATGACAGTCCCAACAACCTTCCTACTTATGTCGCCGCCTTTAGTCTTGCTTCCTCCAATCCATTCTTCACAGGGCTGCCAGAAGAGTTTTCTAAATAATTTCACTAACCTTGTCACTCGTCTTCATAACTCAGATGGTTATAGGACAATCCCCTTAGTAGGGCCTAACAGTTCTTGAATACAGCAACAACATCCTCTCTGATCTCCCTGCCTTTGCCATTAGACTTGTCTCCCATTCTCATACTTCTACCAGAGTGATCCTTATAAAACGCGAATCTACTTTCGCTTCCCTCTGATTTAGAGAATGGGCTTTGGAATTACAGTCAAATTTGAATTTCTGTTCCACCACCAAGTAGCTCTGTTTCCTTGAGCTAGGATGCTTAACCTCTCTGAATCTGCTCCTCACCTGTAAAATAGGCATAATTATAGTAGTTATAGAATAGTACAATAGAATTCAATGAGATAGTGCATATAAACCACTTAAATACATAACTTACTCTGGCACAGAGTAAGTACTTAGGTATTTTTCAATAGATCCTTATTGCCTGTAATAAAGGAGAAAGTACAAACTCCCTACCTTAACATTCAAAGTCCTGTAAGATCTTGCCTCTATTTTTATAGCCGTAGCTCCTTCCACACTTCCCCTTAGTCACCCAGCCACAGACCCATTTTTGCAGTTTCTGAGATACATCTAGATCTGTAAAGCGCTTAGATATGTTTCCTCAAGGTTCACTGGGGTAAGAAATCTACATGAACCCTCCAATTAATGAACATGTAAATATCCAGTGATCCTTCCAAAACTACACATATTAAATTTAAAATATTTACACTGAGAATTAACATGTAGGCAGTGAGTATATACAAAACTTGTGCAATTTTCCGGAGGCTGATTTACATCTTTTTGAAATTAGGCTTAGAGTTCCTGTAATGTTTGATGATAAAAATATGTCACTAATTTTGAACTTAATACAATGCATAAACATACAAAATTTTCCCTGCTGGATGTTTATTTAGTAAAATATTTAAACATTTTAAGAAGTGTAAAAATAGCTGTACCATATGTAAAAACTCTGAGAAGCCCCAGAAGTACTAATTGAAACTTTCATGGAAAGCTCAAATGGACTGTAAGCCTAACATGAAACTTCATGAGGACCAGCCAGAAAATATTGAAGAAAGAAAAGAACAATTGGAAAACTGAAAGAGTGAATCACTCTAGGACTAATTAAATATTATAGAAGCATCTGATGGAGATAATCAACAAGCCATAATTAATGGGGAAGAGAATAACATGGGGAATGTGTATTACAGCTGTGAATGTGGCAATGGGGTTGGATAGGGTTCTCACACAGCTCATACCTTTCCTTCCATGTAGTACAAACATGCTTTTTATAATAGGTTCAAAGGAAGACAATTCCCTAGTGTTCAGCCTTTTCCAATGACCATCAATAACTCACAGGAACAGACTTGACAGAATTTGCTTATATCTTCTGAGACCTGTATTTAATCACATAAAGCCTGTGTTCTCTGTCCACTTATTGAACTCATTACATTTGGTAGTACATATGTATTATGTTTACAGTGAAATAGAGTAATAAATATATAAAATGTTGCTAGTCTAATTCTTCTGTCTTCCTCTCTAGATACAGAATTGTGCTGCTGTATGTAAACTCCCTCAATATTTTTTCCTGGGATTTAAAGACAAAATCTGAGCTCCTTTACCCACAGCAATCTATCTGCCTCTACTGTTGGCAAAGTAAAAACTCCTACCAACAAGAAGACCTATCCATAGCAATATGGAAAGAAAGAAAGATGATTTATAGCTGGGTATGGTTCCTCACACCTATAATCCCAGCTACTCCAGAGGCTGAGGCAGGAGGATCCCTTCAGGCCAGGAGTTAGAGACCAGCCTGGCCAACATAGTGAGACCCCATCTCTAAAAAGAAGAAAAATTTTTTAAAAAGAAAGCTGATTTATTATTAAGCACAACATAGTATATCCATATAGGTAGCCTTCAAGAGATTACAAATTCAAGATAAAATTCCACACAATGTATATAATAAAGCAAATAGAAAGTTCACTTGGGAATTGAGGTAGCTATTTGTTTAATTAATGGACTTATTTCAAAAGAGTAATAAAACTTCTCTTACCTCCAGAAAGACACCTTACTCTTCCTAAAAGACAAATGGTAACTCTTTGAGATGGGCTTCTACATAACCTTGAAGACATGTCTTTACATTTCAAAGGGAAATATGACTCCTCACTTTGGAGACGTGTGCATTGTAACACTGGAAACTGAGACTGTCTAGTTCCTGGAGAATTATTTATATTTCAGAAGTTAGAAAAATAATAAAGATTCACTACGTCCCCCAAAGAGATACTCTAAGAAGCTAAGGGGAAGGAAATAAAATAGTCTTTTTCTCCTTTATTCACCTTTATTTACCTTTACAATTACAAGTCAGTGGGTTCTTCAGAAACCAAACTCTATGCTGGCACAGTAGATGCACCTAGTAAATCAAGAGGAAATCCTTCTTAAATAAATAAGAAAGTCAGCCGGGCACGGTGGCTCACGCCTGTAATCCTAACACTCTGGGAGGCCGAGGCAGGATCACTCAAGGTCAGGAGTTCAAGACCAGCCTGAGCAAGAGCAAGACCCCTGTCTCTACAAAAATAGAAAGAAATTAGCTGGACAACTAAAAATATATAGAAAAATTTAGCCGAGCATGTTGGCACATGCCTGTAGTCCCAGCAACTTGAGAGGCTGAGGCAGAAGGATCCTTGAGCCCAGGAGTTTGAGGTTGCTGCGAGCTAGGCTGACACCACGGCACTCTAGCCAGGGCAACAGAGTGAGACTCTGTCTCAAAAAAAGAAAACAAAAAGTCACAGAAGTGGTGACATTGCTCTGGGTGTTAACAGATGAGTAGGAGTTTGCCAGAAGGCAATAAGAATAGCCTATGCAAAGGAAAAAGTATGTTCAAAAGCCCAGAAAATGTCAAAGTTGATGACGTGTTTAGAAAAAGTAAAAAAGTTTGACTTACACATATTATATCTTTATTTAGGGGATGGGCAGCATAAGGGTATAACGGTGTTGAGTATAGAAGTAGGTTGGGGACAAATTGTGAAATGCCTTATATGCCATGTCAAAGACTTTGAAAAAGGTCTATATTTGATGGCTAAATATGGTGTTAAAGAAAAATTTTTTATGACACTTGTTAAAGATGGTAAGGAAGACTTTATTCAAGGAGGACCACCACGATAATGTTTTGCAGTAAGGAAGAGAGATGGGGCTCAACCCTGACTCCAACAAGGACAAGTGAGGATTTAGAACTAAGGAGCAGGGTGGGGATCAGTGGATGGAAAATTACTGTGGTAAGAGTAAAAATTAAGTCTAGGGGAATTCTTGCTACACCAACTCAACAGAATTCTTGCTAAAGGCAGACCTGGGTGATAAGATAGGGAGAGTGGGAGATGAGGAATCTGATCAGATATCCAGGGTTATTAGAAATCGAGGTTCGAGAATTTTCACTAAACTGACTCAGTGGAATTCTTTCTAAAACTGAACTAAGAGGGCCAAGAACAGAGTCCAAGGTCAGGGCTTAGTTGAGAGGGCTCGGAAGAGCCTGAATCCAGTTTAGTCAAGAAGAGAGTCTTTGTTAAGGGCAAGGTACTATTATTAACACTTGTTTGGGGATCTGGCACAAATACTAGGTAGTTCCCCAGCGCCCCAAAGAGTTTATAATCTAACGATGCAAGAAGAGAAAATAACAGTTAACATAAATGAAATATCATAAATTGATAGATGTATTTAAGTAAGAGGGTACAGAATTGGGGATAGACTTTGGATAAAGTTTCTGAGAAAGCTCCTTGGATGATTTCATCTTGACTTATAATATAAAGGGCCTCTATAATTGGAGTAATTCCTAGAAATCCAAACACTTGCACCCTGTATGTCTGTGTGCTGTAGTTCTTCATTTTTATTCACTATTTCCATTCCAGCTCCTCTGAAGAAAATCACTGACCTTTTAATGCAAACTGATATCACCACAGATTTAGTTTCTAATCTTAGCACCACTTGGCAATATTTTTACTTTATCTTGGTCAGTCCCTCTCCAATTCTCCTCAGCTATTATTCCAAATCTTAACCATTCTCCACTATGACTGATGACTTTATCACATACTCACCAAACCCACTACCCAACTGATAACTTCATTACTCACATTCCTTAAAAAAATTGAAGGTAATATGAATTTTTCTCACCTACAATCTACATCCACTCCCATATTATACCTTTATCCCTCCAGTCTCACATAGACTGTAAAACTAAATCTTCCATCTGAGCTCCTGATCTTTGTTTCACCCAGCCACTCAGAGATGTGACCTTCTCACTTTTTCTTTCTTTCTCCAATACCTTACACCTCTCTATCTCTACTGAATCATTCTCCTCAGCCTATAAACATACTCAAGGCTCTTCCATTCTTAAAATAAATATTCTCCTTTGATCCTTGAGCCTCCTCTAGTTTCCTAGAAGTGTCTCCTATTACCCTCTCACCTTTCCTTCTTTCTCACCCAGAGGTCCCAAAAGTGTTTATCTATATTCACTGCTTCTATTACTTCACTTCCATTCACCTTTCAACCATTGTAATAGAGATTTCACCTCCACCTCTTCACTAAAGCATCTTTTGTTAAGAACACCAATTACTGATAAATTTCTCTATGCAATAGGTACTTTTTAGCCCCTTTCTTGTTGGACCTCACTGCCACATATGAGAGCGTTGATCACATTGGTCTGCTTGAAATTCTCTACTCACTTGACTTCCAGACATACATTCTTCTTGTTCTTTTCCTTCCTCGTTATATTTTTCATTTATGTAACTTTCATGAACTCTTTTTCTTCTACCCACACCTTAAATATTGTTGTTCCCCATGGTTCTACCCTTGGCTTATTTCTTTTGTTCTACTTTCTATATTCTATTACTTATGCATGGATGACCTTCAAATATTTGTTGTTAGCTCAGGGCTCCTTACTGATATCTAGATAAATAGATCCAAAATTGTCCACTAGACATCCTCACTTCAATACCCCTCAAGCAGTTCAAATCTAACCTGTTCATACCTGAATTCATCATCTTCCCATGGTAATGTATTCTTCTTTGTTAGGGTAGAGTCCCCCCTCCAAATAAAAACCTCCCCACAGGGAGATCCTGATTATGTCACATAATGATTTCACCTACTCACAGAAACAGATGAAAGAACTGGATTATGGCCATTTTATGTGAGTTAAGCCAAGACTTCTATACCTTTTCTAAAAAATAGGCCACAGATATGAACCAAAGAAGAATAGGTTGAATTACTAGAGTGGAAGCTTTATGAAGACAAGGATTCTTGTTTGCTTTGTTCACTGTTGTATGTCTAATGCTTAGAATAATACCTGGTACATAGCAGGCCCTCAATAAATCTTTGTCGAATGAATGAATGAATGACTCTGCATATCCTCTGCTTAAAGACCCCTTGCCTGGGAATTGTAGTAGACTGTAGCAGCTAGCTAGCTAGTTAGATAGATAGATAGACAAATAGAGATAGATATCAATATATATCCATAGATTAGGGAGGAATATGTCTTTTTTGTGCCAGATAGTGCAAAAGGAAATTGTAACTGCATTTCACCCAGATTGCTGCCAATAAAATAAAAAATAAATAAATAAAGTGAAAAATAAAATAAAATAAATAAAGGAGGGAGGGAGGAATAAGAACACTTCATATACCTCTTGGAACAGTCACTTGATAGTCCTTCAGTTCTGCCAGATGCTCAGATCTCTGCTATAGGGAAAACTCCCCTGTAGTTTGCCTCCAATCCCTGTGTGAGCAATACCAGCTTCAGGAATCAAAACAGTTCATACAACTGAAAATGCCTACTTCAAGCAGAAAGTTGATCTGGATCTTGCTTGGTATTATATGCAACAGTGAATAAAGGACATGTGAAAACGTTTGCTTCAGGTCTGCCTCTTGGTATACTGAACTTTCTGTCTCATTGAGACCAAAAGAAGCAAAGTATGATCTGGTTCCAAGAAGGGATGTACCCCCAAGCTTGGCAGGCCTCCAACAGTCCTATATTCCTTATCTTGGTTAGTGTATTTACCTTGTTTACCCAAACCAAAAACTTGAAAGTCACTTCGTACTCTCTCTTTTGCCCCCTACATTTAATTAAGTTAATAAGTCCTACTGATTCTATTCCCCAAATATCTCTCATATCCATCTTTCCTTTACACTTGCACTACCATCAGTTGTGCCTTAATTTAGGTCTTCATCATTTTTTTCAGGACTATTTCTACAACTTTCTAATTGGGCTCCTTACCTTCATTCTTACCTCTCTTCCAAACCATCTTTGATGAACATTGCCCTTCTTCTGGTAGCTTCTCTTCCCACCAGCTCCATCCCAACATTACTATAGAATTTTTTATATTATGTGACCCTTTGGCCATAGTTGAGTAAACTGGGACTATCATAGTTTTTCCTCAGGAATCTGGAATATAGACCAAGAGATTTCAGCCCAGTCTGGGAAATATATCTGAAATGTTTTTAAGCAGGGGGAGAATTTTGTAAGGTTTTCATTTTTTCTGCCATATGGTCTGGGAAAGAGAAAAAGTTGGTCTGCTATAAAAGGTGAAGAAGATACATAGGGAGATGCAGCAATGAGAAAGGGAGAGAGACTCCAGATAACAGTTCAGTTCCTAGCTCCAGCTTATTCCTTGAAGCAGACCTGCCTTCTTGGTTTGGGGTTCCATAAGACACTTTTCTCTTCTTATTCTAAATTTCTTTTGGTGTTCAGCTAGTTTGAGTTTAATTGCTATTCCTTACAAATAAACATACTGCTCTTCCATATCATACCGTTCAACACTCCTTTATCTTTGCTTATTCTTTTCCCTTTGACTAGAAAACTGTAGTTCCTTTCATACCAGTTCGCCTCAGTAATTTCTATTTGTAATAAAGAGGGTAGCACTCAGGCCCTCTACCTGAAGGTACCTATCTTTATACCCTGCCCTTACTTCATTCCTCCCCCTAAAAAGGGAATATTTATATTATAGGTCAGATGGCATGACCCTGATTATGCCAGATTTAATAATAAGTGGGTTAATGTTTGCTAATAGGTCCCATGCCCCTGCATGGTCCTTTTTTTTCCTCTCTCTCTTATCCCCTTTCTGTGGATACTATAAGAGGGCCAAGACCTACCTTGGGGAAGTTCCAGCTATTCTCTTCTCTTTCTCTCTACCTAGGAATACTGGAATCAATTTAGATTCCTATATTTTGTGGCTGAAAATGTTACTGTCAGAAAACAGTAACATTTGGATTTGAGCTTGGGAACAGAATGCCATTAGAGAACTTCATTAAGGCTTCAAGTGAGCCACATTTCAATCACACTTTCCCATAGCTTTTCACAGAAAATATTTCATGCAGTTTCCTATGTTTAGTAATTATACTTACAGCTGGTATCAGGAGGAAAAGAGATTCTCTCCTGAAGTAGGAGATCCTTGGGGAATGCAGACTGAACAGGCAGCTGTACTTCTGATGAAGCTAGATTAGAAGGCAGAGTCCCACATGGAAAAAGAAAAGTTCTTATGGACAGCCAGGAAAGGCCCTTTATAGATAAAAATTATTTTGATTCACATGTTTTGGGGGATTTCTTGGAAGTATCGGATTTTTCTCTCCCCCACCTGACCCCATCTCTCACCTAGAGCTGAGGATGGTAAATTGCTCCAAGACAGGTCACATCCTGCTGTGGCAGGAAAATTAAATGGTACAAGAAATTTTTGTGTTGCCATTTAGGTAACCAAAGCCTGGGGAATTCAAAAGCTTAGGGAAAGCAATACTGCCATGGATGCATGTTTGATAAGTGCCAATAGTAGCAGAACAGAGCTAATATAGACTTGGCATTCCATGAGACTTTTAGAAAAAAAATGTGGCAGCTCACCTGCTCTCTCCACAGGCAATTTCCCTCAGTTGAATTTTACTTAATAGATTATAGACACTGCACAAGTAGCACAAACTGACAGGAATACAGGTCAAGTTAAAAACAATATTTTTCTTTTTGTTGACTCTCTATCCTTGTTTCCTAAATAATAGGGCTGGTAACAGCAATATGATAATATTATTTTTGCTTAAAATTTCTGTAATCACTTGGTCCTACATTTTATGAGTGTGGGACTGGAACTTGAGAAAAGTGAGACCCAAGGGAGACTTGAAGTTGTATCAATCCAACTTCAGAAGTTCTAGAGAAGTTACAATCCCAGTAAAAGACAGCCAAGCATGCAACTACTAAAGGAAGCCAGACTCCATCCAGGCATCTGGGTCACACCTCCTCTGGATAAGATAAAGCAAAATAAGAAATTGGGGAGAAGATAATTTTTGGCTTTAATATCTTTGGATATTTAATTTCTACAAAGAAATTTAATTTCATTCTGGAGCTTTATCTTTGCAGAAATGTAATCCTGAGAGGGATTTCATATTGTTCAAATGTAGGACATTTTATATTGCATTATGATGCATTATCTGGGCCATGCCACCATGTAGTACTCATTGAAGCAGGCTGCACAATACACATATATATATATATATATATGTGTGTGTGTGTGTGTGTGTGTGTGTGTGTGTGTATCTAATTTGATATGGAAAATAAAATAGCAGGTAAACTTTTGGCCTGCTGTGTAGCCTTTTGTCCTGGGAAGATGAAAAAAAGATTAATGAATGTCAGGGAGATGATATCACAAAAGAAGGGACAGAACTTCTCTGATTGTCCATGGGTCTTCTTTCACAAGGGGGATGATTATGGCTGACCATCTTCTTGGCTATTAAGCCCAAAGGGTTAAGAGAAAATGAAATACAGAAGAAAGTAAGGGGAGAGGAGTCTTGATGCCTCTCCTCATATCAGAAATATCCATAACAGATGGTTCCCACATCTTTTCCTACACTTTTCTTCCCTCTTTCTAAACAGGGTGGAACACCAAACCAATAGATCAGACGGCAAGACACTGCTTCAGTCACATTTACTTGTGAACTGAAAAATGGGATCTTCAGACCAGGCAGCTTCTCTTCCATTCTGCTGGGATTGTCAAAGTTCTTTCTCTTTACCTAAGGTTATTGTGCCTTGTATTTCATAGAAAGATAATGTTTTTATTCATGCTAAATTGAGGAAATAACAGCCTCTCTTGAGCCTCAAGCTTGTGCCATGCACTTCAAATCAGGTTTGCCAGAACTGTGTATTAGATGTATTGGACCCAGGTCCAACTAATAATAACATGGTACTTTGTTCCTCATTTCAAAACTTTTTCTGTTATTAGGGAACAATTGAGAAGAAAGAGGCAAAATCTGAGCATTCTTGAGTATTCTGGCCAATGCAAACAATCTCTTCAAGCCCTTAGTACAATTCCTCTTCTAACTTTGTTGAAGCACCTACCTATGGGATTATCTAGCTTAAACTCTCTCTAGGAATTCTACTCTTATCCTGTTCCTCCACTCTACCACCTACATGGTTGCAACAAGAGTCGCTGTGTTATTACAAATTGATCATACTTCCTAACTATAGTTGAATAGACCAGGGACAAGTACATTATTTCACATGGGCCAGTCGGTCCTTTCCCTGGAGTAAGAATGCAACACAAGCTGTATCTGCCCCTTCTATTGGAAGAGCAAAAGCTTTACCATGTCCTCCTCCAGTTGATTCCTCTTTATGGTCATTGGTCAAAACTGGGTACATGGCCATCCTGACTTTAATGAAACTATAAAAGTGAATATCTTACCTAAGGCTGGTCACATTGCTGCCCAGAACAAATTTAGGGTTCTGATGCCAAGGAATAAAGGAGGATTGGGTATTAGGAAGGCAATTAACAGGGTCTGCCATGCTAATACTTTTATTTATAGATATAATGCAAAAGTAAATTTGCCAAATATAAACCTAGCTGCCTTGCATGGGGGGGGGGTGATTCATTTTAAAAAGGGACTCTTTATTTGGCTGGATATCTTTATTGATTAGGGGTAAGCAACCTAGTAGGGAGGACCTTGGGAGGACAAAAGTGCTCTGCATAATTGAGAGGAAAGTGTTTGGAACTATGGCAGAAATCGGAAAGGGAGAAGGCTAAGAGAAGAGATGGGAGGAGGAAAAAGAAAATGATAGAAAGTCACATGGTTCATGCTCTGAGCTTTCCCTGTTGCCTCCAAGTTTTTAATGAAAACTAGAAGTCATGAAAGGTTTATTGCACCTAAATTTCTTGTGAAAACTGGTGAAGGGTTGAGCCCTATGTGTAAATAGTACTGGAGTAAAATACAGACAGTATGTGTAGATGCAGGAGCCAGAGGCCAGAGTCCAAAGAAAGCAAGAGGTTATAAGCCCCACAAATGATCACAGAAATCGTAAGAGAATCAGGAGTTCACATATCATGGAATGATAGATCGCAAAACCAATTCTCAATATGCCTATCTTAACTCCCTTAGTAAATTGGACTCTCCATTAAGAGTGTGTTTGGTATTTCTATTTTTCTACTTTTAGTTCTTTGAGCTGTCTCCATATTACTTTCCACAAAGGCTGTGCTAATTTGCAGTCCCATGAGCAGTGTTTCTATCTCTCTGCATCCATGCCAACATGTATTGTTTGGGGACTTTTTGATAAAAGCCATTCTCACTGGAGTTAGGTGATATCTCATTGTGGTTTTGATTTGTATTTTCCTAATGAGTAGAGATGTTGAGCATTTTTTTATATATTTGCTGGCCATTAGTCTGTCTTATTTTGAAAAGTTTCTGTTCATGTCCTTTGACCACTTTTTTTTTTTTATGTTTCCTGGGAGTTTTAGTTTTTAAGCCATCTTTTTTTTTTCCTTTTATTTTATCATATTATGGGGTACAAATATAGTTAAGGTTACATATATTGCACCTGCCGTTCCTCCCCCCTCCTCCCACCTAGTCAAAACATCAAGCGTGTCCAACCCCCAGGTGGTGCGCATCGCACCTATTTTGTAAGTATATATCCTTCCCCTCCTGCCCCCTCCCATCTGCCCACCACCTAATAAAAGTTTTCATTTTTTTTTCTTTCCTTTTTTGATCTTTTGGTTACATTGTATATCTAGATTTGGCTTTCCCTACGAAGAGTTAGAGGTATTCCCTTCCCCACACACACAATGCTCACCACAACCCTAAGATGTGTGTCTCCCCCTACCCCAAACCTTGATGAGCACTACCACCATTTGAGCACCATAGTTTTAATCAATCAGTACCAATTTGATGGCGAGTAGATGTGGAGCCTATTTTCCATATCTTGTGTCACCTCACTTTAGATAACGGGCTTAAGCTTAATCCAGGATAGCATATATGGTGCTAGCTCACTGTCATTTCTTAGAATTGAGTAATATTCCATTGTGAGCATATACCACATTTTATTTATCCACTAATGATTTGACGGACACTTGGGTTGTTTCCATGATCTTGCAATAGTGAATTGTGCTGCCATAAACATTCGGGTGCAGATGTCTTTGTAATAGAATGTCATATGCTCTTTAGGGTAGATGCCCAACAATGCTATTGCTGGGTCAAATGATATTTCTATATCTAGCTGTTTGAGGTATCTCCAAATTCTTTTCCACAGAGGTTGCACTAATTTGCATTCCCACCAGCAGTGTAAGAGTGTTTCTGTCTCTCCACATCCTCGCCGGCATTTGTTATTTTGGGATTTCTTGATACAAGCCATTCTCACTGGTGTTAGATGGTATCTCATTGTGGTTTTGATTTGCATTTCTCTGATGATTAGAGATGTTGAGCATTTTTTTATATGTTTGCAGGCCATTATTCTGTCTTCTTTGGAGAAGTTTCTGTTCATTTCTGTTGTCCATTTCTTGATGGCGTTGTTTGATTTTTTCTTGTTTATTCTTTTAAGTTCTAGATAGATTCTTGTTATTAGGCCTTTATCAGAAGTGTAGAGAGCAAATATTTCTCCCACTCTGTGGATTGTCTATTTGCTCTAATGATGGTTTCCTTAGCTGTGCAGAAACTTTTTAATTTGACGAGATCCCATTTGTTTATTTTTGATGCAGCAGTGACTGCCTTGGGGGTCTTCCTGAAAAATTCTTGGCCTAGACCAATGTCTGATAGGGTTTTCCCAACGTCTTCTTCTAGGATTCTTAAGGTTTCATGCCTTAGGTTTAAGTCTGTTATTCATCTTGAGTGAATTTTTGTGAGAGGTGAGAGGTAGGGATCCTGATTCAATCTTCTGCATGTAGCTAAACCAGTTTTCCCAGCACCATTTATTGAAGAGGGATTCTTTTCCCCATTGTATATTTTTGTCTGCTTTATCAAATATTAGGTAGCCGTATACTGATGGTTTCATCTCTGGTATCCCAGATCTATTCCAGATATCGATGCTTCTGTTCTCATGCCAGTTCCAGGCTGATTTAACTATTATTGCTTTATAGTAGAGTTTGAAGTCAGGAAGACTGATGCCTCCCAGTTTGTTCTTTTTACTTAAGATTGCTTTGGCTATACGAGGTTCCTTCTGGTTCCATACAAAGTGCAGAATTATTTTTTCTAGATCTGTAAAGAATGCTGGTGGTATTTTGATGGGGATTGCATTAATTCTGTAGATCACTTTAGGTAATATTGACATTTTAACAATATTGATTCTACCAATCCATGAACAAGGTAGATTTTTCCATCTGTTCAAATCATCTCCAATTTCTTTTTTTAGTGTTTCATAGTTCTCCTTGTATAAATCTTTTGTATCTTTTGTTAAGTATACTCCTAGATACTTAATTTTCCTTGGGGCTAAAGGGTATTGGGTAAAGGGTATTGTGTTTTTGATTTGAATTTCTGCTTGATGGTTCTTGGCATATATGAATGCTTCTGATTTGTGTGTATTGATTTTATAACCTGAAACTTTACCAATTTTATTAAATCTAGGAGTCTCTTGCATGAATCCATGGGGTTTTCTAGGTATAATATCATATCATCAGCAAAGAGCGAGAGTTTGATCCTGTCTGCCCCCACTTGGATGCCCTTAATACCCCTCTCTTGTCTGATTACTATAGCTAGGACTTTGAGCACTATGTTGAATAGAAGAGGAGACATTGGGCATCCTTGTCTAGTTCCGGATAGAAGAGGGAATGATTTCAATTTTTCCCCATTTAGAAAGATATTAGCAGTGGGGTTGTCATAAATGGATTTGATAAGTTTAAGGTATGAGCCGTCTATGCCTATTTTGTTAAGAGTTTTTATCATAAAGGTGTGTTGGACTTTGTCAAATGCTTTTTTTTGCATCTGTTGGCAGAATCATATGGTCTTTGTTCTTGATTTTATTTATGAAGTGAATTGCATTTATAGACTTGCATATGTTGAACCAGCCTTGTATCCCTGGAATAAAGCCCTCCTGGTCATGGGGAATTATGTTTTTGATGTGCTGCTGAATTCTATTTAGGATTTTTGCATCTGTATTCATGAGGGATACTGGTCTGTAATTTTCTTTTTTATGTTTTAAAATTTAAGCAAAAACCACAACACTATGGGATGTACTTCTAAATGTATGTAGAGGAAATGTTCTAAGAAAACTATAAATTTGGGAGGGTTAGTAACATAAAAGTTGGTAAGGTTTTTATATTCCACTAGGATAAAGTAATAGCAGTAGACTGTGTTTATATATTTGTGTATGTGTGTATATAAAATGTATGTATATTCTAGTATACATATAGTCTAGTATACGTATGTGTATGTATATGTATCAGAACAACCACTAAATTGGTATACTAAGAGATACTCTCAAAAACACTTTAGATAAATCAAAATGGAATTCTAAAGATTGATCCACTACCCCACATGAAGGCAAGAAAGGGTAAACAGAAAAAGAAACAAAGAACATAGAAGAACAAACAAAATGACAGGCTTAAAAGCCCAAACATATCAATAATTATATTAAATGTAATTGGTGTAAATCACCAAAAAAAAGACAGACATAGGGTGGATTAAAAAGCATGGCCCAAGTATATGCCATCTACAAGATAATCACTTCAAATACAACAGCCAAATTAAAAGTAAAAATATTCGACATGCAAACATTAATCAAAGGAAAACAGGTGTCTATGCTTGGTATTAGATGAAGTAGATATCAGAGCAAAGAAAATACCAGAGACAAAGAGGGAAATTATATACTGATAAAAGGGTTAATTCAACAAGAATACACAGGAACCCTAAATATGAATTCACCAAAAAATATAATCTCAAAATATCCAAAGCAAACACTAATAGAACTGAAAAGGGAAATAGACAAATCCATAATTATTCTTGGAAACATTCACATCCTTCTCTCAACTAGCGATAGAATAATTAAGAAAAAAGCAAAGAAACAGAAGAATGCAAGAATTTACCATCAACAAGAATAAATGGATATTTATTTAGAATACACTACTTGAAAACATAAAAATACACATTATTTTGAGAGTCAAATGCAGACTATAAACCTCAAAATATATAATACAACTGAAATCATGCCAACTGTGTCGGGTCTTCCTGTTCGTTTTTTAAAATACCATTCTTTATTTTTAAAATTGCTTTTATTTTTTATTTCAGAATTTTACAGGGGTACACATATTTTGGTTACATAATTTGTTTCTGTAGAGTTTGAGTCAAAGTTATAAGTGTCCCCCTCAGCCAGTCAGTGTGCATTGTACCCTTAAGTGTGAATTTACCCATCCCCTCGTGCTCCTTCCTACCTGCTTGATTTCCCTTGAATTTTACTTCCATATGTACACATAAGTGTTGATTGATTAGTTCCAATTTAGTTTCGGGTACATGTTTTTTTTTTTTTTTTTTTTATCCATTCTGGGGATACTTCATTAAGAAGAATGGCATCCAGTTCCATCCAGGTTGTTACAAAAGATACTAGGTCACCATTATTTTTAATGGCTAAGTTGTGCTCCATGGTATACATATACCACATTTTATTAATCCACTCATGTATTTATGGGCATTTGGGTTGATTCCATATCTTTGCAATTGTGAATTGCACTGCTATAAACATTCGAGTGCAGGTGTGCTCTTTATGAAATGTCTTTCTTTCCTTTGGGTAAATACCTTGTATTGGGATTGCTGGATCAAATGGTAGATCTACTTTTAGTGTTTTGAGCTATCTCCGTGCTACTTTCCACAGCAGTTACACTAGTTTGCAGTCCCACCAACACTGCGTAAGTGTACCATTCTCTTCGCATCCTCCGCAGCATTTGTTGTATTGGGACGTTTTGATAAAAGCCATTCTCACTGGAGTTAGGTGATGTCTCCTTGTGGTTTTGATTTGTATTTCCTTGATGATTAGAGACATTGAGCATTTTTTCAAGTGTTTGCTGTCCATTAGTCTATCTTCTTTTAAAAAGTTTCTGTTCATGTATTTTGTCCACTTTTTAATGGGATTGATATTTTCTTGCTGATTTGCTTGAGTTCTTTGTAGATTCTGGTTATCAGCCACTGATTGGATGTATAGCATGCGAATATTTTCTTCCATTCTGTAGGTTGTCTATTTGCTCTATTGATTGTATCCTTTGCTATGCAGAAGCCTTTTAATTTGATCAGGTCCCATTTATTTATTTTTGTTGTTGCTGTGATTGCTTTCGGGATCTTCTTCATAAATTCCTTACCTAGGCTGATACCTGTAAGAGTTTTTCCAATATTTTCTTCTAGAATTCTTATAGTTTTACGCCTTAGGTTTAAGTCTGTTAAACATCATGAATTAAGTTTTGTGAGAGGTGAGAGGTGTGGATCCTTTTTCAGCCTTCTATATGGGCTATCCAATTTTCCCAGCACCATTTATTGAATACGGATTCTTCACCCCAGTGTGTGATTTTGTCTACTTTGTCAAAGATTAGATGCCAATATGAGGATGGATTTATATCTGGGTTCTCTGTTCCGATCCATAGACCTATGTCTCTGTTTTTGTGCCAGTACCGTACTGTCTTGTTACTATAGCCTTGTAGTATAGCTTGAAGTCTGGTAAAGTGGTGCCTCTTGATTCTCATCACATAGGATGACATTAGCTATTTGGGGTCATTTCTGGTTCCACATGAAGCATAGAACTATTTTTTCGAGGTCTGCAAAAAATAATGTTGGTATTTTAATGGGGTATTGCATTTAATCTTTAAATCACTTTGTGTAATACAGACATTTTAGCAATGCTGATTCTGCTTATCTGTGAGCCTGATATGTTTTTGCATCTGTTCACATCCCCTGCAATTTCTTTCCTCACTGTTTCATAGTTCTCCCTATAGAGACCTCTCACCTCCTTACGTAAATATATTCCTAAGTATTTTATTTTCTTTGTTGCTATTATGAAAAGTATTGCGTTGTTGATTGGATTCTCAGATTGACTGCTATTGGTGTATATGCAAGCTACTGATTTGCATGCATTGATTTTGTAGCCTGAGACTTTGCTGAATTCATTTATCAATTCCAGGAGTCTCTTCAGTGAATCTTTGGGGTTTTCTAGATATAAGATCTTATCATCAGCAAAGAGTGGTAATTTAACCTCTTCTTTCCCCTTCTGGATACCTTTGATTTCCTTCTCTTGTCTGATTGCTCTGGCAAGGATTTCCAGCACTATGTTGAATAGAAGTGGTGATAGTGGGCAACCTTGTCTGGTTCCAGTTCTAAGTGGGAATGCTTTCAATTTTACCCCATTCAGTACAATGCTGGTTGTGGGTTTGTCATATATGGCTTTAATTATTTTTAGCTATGTCCCATCTATGCCTTTTTTGTTAAGAGTTCGTATCATAAAAGGGTGCTGAATTTTATCACATGCTTTTGATGCTTCTATTGAGAGAACCATATGGCCTTTGTTTTCGCTTCCACTTATATGGTAAATTACATTTATAGATTGGCATGTGTCCAACCATCCTTGCATCTCTGGGATGAAGCACACTTGGTCATGGTGAATTATTTTTTTGATGTGCAGTTGAATTTGATTTGTTAAAATTTTATTGAGAATTTTGGCATCTATAGTCATAAGAGATATTGGTCTGTAGTTTTATTTTTGTCGCTGTGTTCTTTTCTGGCTTTGGTATCACGGTGATATGGGCTTTGTAAAATGAGTTGGGGAGGATTCCTCCCTTCTCAATGTTATGGAATAATTTCTGAAGGACAGGTACCAGTTCTTCTTTATCGGTTTGGTAAAATTCAGGTGTGGAACAGTCTGGTCTGGGACATTTTTGTTGGAAGATTTTTTTATTACTGATTTAATTTTGGTGTTAGATATTGGTCTTTTCAGGACTTCTATTTCTTCTTGATTGAACCTAATAATTTGTCCATTTCCTTCATGTTTTCAAGTTTATGTGCATAGAGATTTTTATATTATTCAAAGATGATGTTTTGAATTTCCATAATATCATTTGTGACTTGTCCTTCATTTCTAATTAGGCTCATTAAAGTCCTTTCTTTTCTGCTTCTGCTTAGTCTAGTAAGAGGCCTGTCAATTTTGTTTATCTTTCCAAAGAGCCAACTTTTTGTTTCATTAACCTTCTGTATAATTCTTTTGTTCTACATTTCATTTAGTTCTGCTCCAACCTTGGTTATTTCTTTTCTTCTGCTGGGTTTAGGATTGGTTTGCTATTCCTTTTCCAGTTCCTTGAGATTATTCATTAGATTGTTGATTTGTGATCTTTCTGTCTTTTGGATGTGGATATTTAAGGCTATAACTTTTCTACTTGGGACTCCTTTTGCTGTATCCCACAGATTTTGATAACTTGTGTCCCCATTATCATTTAGTATGATAGAAATCTTTTCATTTCCATCTTTATCACTTCCTTGACCCAATATTCATTCAGCAAAAGGTTGTTTAATTTCCATGACTTTGTGTATAGACAAGTGTTTCTTTTGGAATTGATTCCTGATTATTCTACTGTGATCTGAGAAGATACATGCTATAAATTCTATTTATTTAAATGTTTTGAGATCTGTTTTGTGGCCTAGGATGTGACCAATTTTAGAGAAATTTCCATGAGCTGAAGAGAATAACGTGTATTCAGTGTTTTTTGGGTGGAATGTTCTGTAAATGTCTGTTAGGCACATTTGTTCTAGAGTTCCGTTTAAGTCCATTGTCTCTTTGCTTGTTTTTTGTTTGGAGGATCTGTTCAGTTCCGTCAATGGGGTGTTGAAATCTCTGGCTATTATGGCATTGTCGTTTATCATTTTGTTTAGATCAAGTAGGATTTGTTTTATGTATCTGGGTGCTCCTGTGTTAGGTGTGTAAATATTTAGGATTGTTAAGTCTTCTTGTTGAATTATTCCCTTCAACATTAAATAGTGACCATCTTTGTCTTTCTTTACTTTTGTTGATTTAAAGTCTGTGTTACCTGACATGAGAATGGCTACACCAGCTTTCTTTTGGTTTCCACTTCCATGGAATATTGTCTTCCATTTCTCTCTTTTTTTTTTTTTTACATTAACTACAAATTTTATTTACAGTCTTCATTTTATGAGTTGTGCAGCCTAAACTGCCATTTTCCTGTTTAATCAATTCTAAGATGCATAATTTCACATATAAATATCCCAAAAATTGGATACTATTGACCCAATAGCAATTGTGATGTAATTATAATTAGAGACTATCTCTTCAGATGAAGGAAGGACCACCAACGTAGCAGTACATCTTGCCAACAAAATCTTAGTTCAGCAGCAGGGAGAGGGCAACTGCATGCTGATGATGGCAGTGTGAGGTCACCCAACACCACCTGAGGTATACAGAGTTCATCCTGACCACAAGAGCTACAAGACCTACATCTCTGAGAAATGAAAAGGGCAGTGCTGTTGCTTAAATGGCATGCCTTGAATGCTACAGTTAATAGATGGTTTAGCAAGTAGCAAGTTAGGAGCTTAATCTAAATAAACTGGTTTTGTATCAACTGTGTACTTCATAGTAACAAATTCACCAGATCTGCATCCTCTTATTTCTTTGTAACATTGTTAAATATTAACATCTCAGTTCTCAAGGTGATTCCAGCAGCTATAGTGAGCCCATTACAGTTCCTGAATTTCCCACTTTCATTTGCCTTCATTGATGTCACTGTCGCTGTCACTGTCACTATCACTGTCGATGGTCAATGCAGTCAGGTTGCCCAGGGCTTCCTTTTGTTCCTGGTTGATAGCAAAGTCAGTCATTACTCTCTGGGTGAGGCCTTCACAAATCGGTAAGCTGAAGGCACTTGCCAGCTTTACCACCTCAATAGCCTGCGCAGGACTGCTGGACACTTTTGCACTGTCCATATACTCATTCAGCAATTCATTTCTAGGGATCTTATTATGCTTTCTTATTAAGCCCCAACATTTCCCAGGCTTCCTGAGTTCTCCTTCACCTTTAGTCCAAATGAGTCCTTGTGGGTTAGATGCATTACCTGGAAACACCAGATACTTAGCTTCTATTTTTTTATCCATTCAGCCAGCCTATGTCTCTTCAGTAAACAGTTCAAGTCATTCACATTTATTAAGAGAATTGATATGTGTGGTGGATTTCTGTTCATCCTATTGGGTAGACCCTTAATACTTTCTTTTAACTCTTGAGGCACTGTAGCATCAGGGTTCTGTACTTTAGCTTTTAGATGATTTTACACTGACGAGTGTCTTATTGCACTGGTCAGTGTACAATATAGGTCTGAGTACTTCCTGCAGGGCAGCTCTGGTCTTCACAAATTCCCTCAGCAATTACTTGCCTGGAAAAGTATTTCTTCCTTATATGAGCAGCTTAGTTTTGCATGATAGAAAATTATAGGCTGACCATGATTCTGTTTTAGAAGACTGAGGATGAGTCCTCAGTCCCTTCTGGCTTGTAAGGTTTCAGTTGAGAAGCCTGAAGTTAGTCTGATAGGTTTTCCTTTGTAGGTTACATGCTGTTTTAGCCTTACTCTCACAGGACTGCCTCTTTTGTGTTCACTTTGGCCAGCCTAATGACTATGTGATGTATTGATTGCTCTTCATGATGAATGTCCCAGAAGTCTTGTATATTTCTCATACCTGGATATCTAGATTTCTAGCTAGGCCAGGGAAATTTTCCTTAGTTATTAATACCCTCTAATAAATTATCCAACTCTTTGGCATTTTATTCTTCACTCTCAGGGATGCCCATGACTCTTATGGTTGATCCCTTTACATAATCCCACATTTCTTATAGGCTTTGTTCATTCCTCTTGTTTCTCTGTTCTTTCTCTTACACTGATTTGTTTAGTTCATAGGTGTTATCTTCAGGCTCAGGGATTCTTCTGCATGATCAAGCCTATTGTTACGGCTTTCCACTGTGTTTTATGATTCCTTTCATGAATTTTGCATTTCCAGAATTTTTGTCTGGTTTTTAATACTTTGATTTCTTTAGAGAAGTTTTCATTCATTCCTGCATTGTTTTTGTGGCTTCTCTGTGTTAGATTTGTATTTTATCTTGTACTTCATTGAGCTTTCTTACGATCCATATTCAAAATTCTTCATCTGTCATTTTAACTATTTCATTTAGGTCAATATCCACTGGTAAGATGTTACAGATTTCTTCTGTGGGAGGCTTTTATCTCTGATTTTTCATGTTTCCAGAGTTCTTTCACTGATTCCTTCTCATCAGGCCTCTTGGTCATGGGCCAGTGGTGCTACAGCCAGTTTATGATCCTGCCTTCAAGTCCCCAGAGATCAATCACTGTGTGGGGAAGAGGAGTGCTGGTCTTGAGTTGTCTTTGCAGGTTTTATGAACCTCTTGGGTTACCTCTGACATGTTGTCTTCATCTCTTCCTAATGGAGTGTAGTCAGTTTGGTCCCCCAGCTTAATCTCCAAGCTGATGGACTCTATTTGTGGGTACGAATCTGCCACTCCTCAATAGCTTGACATGGAAGGCAGTATGTTTAGCTATGGGATTGTTCCTACTGTTTTTGATTGTAGTTGCATGGAAGAACCAGTGGGTTATGTAATCTTCTGTGCCCATGGCAGGCCCTGGTCCCCCAGGTGGCATACATGAATACCCCAAACTTTGGCAGGGGCCTTGCAGCTCCCAGGGATTGCTTGGATCCTACTTCCCCTGGGGTTGGGGAGGACAAGATAGATTGTGGCTAGGATGCGAGAGCCTGAGGGGTTTTGCTGAGCCTCTATGGGGCTCAGAGGTTGCTCATCTTCCTCCTAGGGGGAGCTGCTGATATGGAGTTCAGGGCTATATCTCCAATCCTGGAGAGCTGCTCCTGATGAATGAGACCTAATTGTGTGATTTCTAAGGTCCATAGCCAGGCTTTTTCCATCCCTGTCCAGTAGCCTGGTTTCTCTGCAGGGTGGGGTATGCAACCTCCACACCCCATGAAATCTAAATGATTAGATTTCATTCTAGTTACAATGAAATCCATTTAGAAATCAATAATAGAAAAATAACAAAATACTTGTTAAACACTTGGCCATTAAACAACAATCTTCCTCATAATTCTTAAGTGAAAAAGGAAATCTCAAGTGAAATAAAAAATATATTGAGCTGAATAAAAGTGAAAATATATCAAAATTCCTGAGATCAACTAATGCAGTCCTGAGGGATAAATCTATAGAAATAATTGAATGCCTTAGAAAAGAAGAAAAGTCTCAAGTCTATAATAAAAGCTTCAACCTCAAAATCTAGAAAAAGAAAAAAAAAACACAAAGCAAAGAAACGAAAGTAAATAGTAAACATAAGCACAGAAGTGAATGAACTTGAAGATTTTTATAAACAGAGAAAATCAATGAAGCAAATATCTGGTTTTCTAAAAATATTAATGAAATTAGTAAATCTCATGTCAGTTGTACAAAGGCAAAATGAAAAACACTAATTACTAAAATCAAGAGTGAAGCATGGAACAGGCAGACAAACATAGATCAGATGAGGGTCAGAAAAGGGTACCTAAAACTACAGGAGACTTCACAGGAAAAAGTTATGGAGCAGAACTGAAAGGAGAAAGGCATCGGCAGGGTCTAAACCCTGAGAAGCTTGGAGACCAGTGATAAGGGTAGGTGGAGCAGTTAAATTTCCACTCCCTTGAATCTCGGACTGCTGGTGGGCTCCTGAATTGCTGGAGAGACCTGCCAACACCAGCCCAGAAATGGATGCTGCCAGTGAGTAGTGAAACTCTTTTGGACAAGGCTCCTAGCTCCCTTGGGGCACCTCCCACCCCCACAGACAAGAGCCCATCGGCAGGCACCAGATTGCATCATTCTCCCCTTCCCCTGCTCTACCTGCAGCTGATGAGAGAGACAATTTAGCCACCAATCAGAAGCATCTGTGGAAAATGGGACCTTTTACTTTTGGGGCCCTGCAGTGGACTAAGGGGTACTCAGACAGTGAGCTTCCTACCCACTGGCCATTCTAGGTGCTGCTTGCCTAGTGACTCCAGCAGAGAAGGCCAAATCTCAACCTGAAGAGACACTGATCCAGCTTGGACACCCCATGAGTGACTTGAGACCAGCATTCTTTTCCCTGGCAGGGTCAGGGATTGATCTCTCAGGCTGGGGTACAACACTGCAGGCCAGACCTTGCACACCCAGATATCGATCACACAGCCCGGGGACACAGAAGAGATATTTCTGAATGAGGCTATTGAGATATCTGTGCCTTCAGGGCAGATCAGAGTGGATCCTAGCTGGAGCATGCTCAAGGGGCAACTGGCCTCTCACAGGAGGGCCATTCTCCCACCTCAGACTGATCCTGGGCAGGGAACCTCCCAGCTCACATGACAGTCAGAGGAGTCCACCAGTTTCAGGTCCTTCCTGCCATCAGAGGCCTGGGAGAAACTGCAGAATTGGGGAGAGGGGAAAGGAGTAAGTCCTGTTCCAGACTGCAGCTCTCAGACAGAACCACCACCACACACAAACTCTTTGGCTGAGTGGGGCCATCTGAGCCCCTCCCTGGAAGCTTTGCCCAGAAGCAGAGAAGAGACCTTTGACCTGCTAACAGCATTTGTGTAGCTTCAGGACAAGCTGATCCAACATAGCTCCACCCAGCCTCACTCCCCCACATTCCCATGTACAAGAAGCTCAAAGGACTCCTGGGAAATTCATTGCAAACTGGAAGACACCACGACACATAGTCATCAGATTGGCCAAAATAAACATGAAAGAAACCCTCCTGTGAGCCGTATGGAAAAAGAAGCAGGTAACATGAAAAGGAAAACTCACCAGACTAACTGTAGACTTCTCAACTAAGACCTTACAAGCCAGAAGAGACAGGGGTCCCATTGTCAGTCTTCCCAAACATAATAATGCCCAGCCTAAAATCTTGTACCACGGAAAAATAAGTTTCTAATATAAAGGAGAAGTAATGACCTTCTTCAACAAGCAAAACTGAAGGAATTCATCAAGACAGACCTGCCCTCCAGGAGTACTCACAGATGAGCACAATAAATACTCACCAAGGTAAAATCATCCAAAAGCTAAAGGTCAAAGGCCAGCTACCACAAAGACTCAAGAGAGAAAACAAAACAACAAAGTTCAAGTCAACAGCATGAACAACGATTTGCTCCCTTTAACAATTCGTTCAATAAATGTGAATGGCATGAACTGCCCACTAAAGAGACACAGGCTGGCTGAATGGCTAAATATATACAAGCCAAGTATCAGCTATCTTCAGGAAACACATCTCACCCAAAAGAATGCATTCAGACTCAAGATAATGGAAGGAAAACAATATTTCATGCAAATGGAATCCAAAAGAAACTTGGTATAGCATTTATGATCTCAGATAACTTATTCTTTGAATTAACAAAAGCAATGAAAGACAAAGATGGTCACTATATAATGGTGAAAGGTACAATTCAAAAAGAAGACATAACAAATTTAAATATTTATGTACCTAATTCAGGTGCACCAAGACTCATTAAGAAAGCCCTACTTGCAATAAACAAAATGGTAAACAGGACCACAATAATAGCCAGGGACTTCAACTCCCCTCTGACATAATACGACAGATCTTCCAAACAGAAAATAAACAAAGAAACAATGGAGTTTACAGAACTCTAGAACAAAGGGGACAGACTGACATTGACAGAACATTTTACCCCGAAAACACTGAATATACGTTTTTGTTATCAGCTCACGAGACATTCTCTAAGACTGAGCATATCCTAGGCCACAAAGCATGTCTCAACAAATTTTAAAAAACAGAAATTATACCATGCACCTTCTCAGACCCAAAATTAGAAATCAAGAACTTTGTTCTCAGGAACAGAATTAGAAATCAACTCCAACAGAAACAATATCTCTACAAAAAGTCATGGAAACTAAACAACCTTTTGCTGAACAATTATTGGATTAAGGAAGAAATTAATATGGAAATCAAAATATTCTTTAAATGATAAAGGAGACACATGTTATCAAAATCTGTGGGACACAGATAACCAGTCGGAGAAGAAAATTTATTACCAAAAACACCTAGATCCAAAGTACTGAAATATCACAAATCAACAACCTAGTGAATCATCTCAAAGAACTGGAAATGGATGAGTAAACCAATCCCAAACCTAGCAGCAATGAGGAAACAACAAATATCAGAGCAGAAGTAAGTGAGTTCAATAAAAAAATACTATACAGAAGATTAACAAAACAAAAAGCTATTTGAAAAATAAACAAAATTGACAGGTCTCCTTAAAGATTAATGAGAAGCAGAAAATAAAGGATGCCAATGAGCTCCACCAGAAATGAAAAAGAAGATATTACAACTGATACCACAAAAATACAAAATATTATCTATGAATACTATAAAAAACTCTATGAACATAAACTGGAAAATGTGGAGGAAATGGACAAATTCTTATAAACACACAGCCTCCCTAGGCTCAATTAGAAAGACAGAGAATTTTGAACAGACCAATATCAAGTACTGAAATTAAAACAGCAATACAAAACCTTCATAAAAAGAAAAGTCCCAGACTAGATGGTTTAACACCTGAATTTTACCAGCTATACAAAGAAGAACTGGTGCCTTTCCCGTAGAAATTATTCCACAACATCAAGAAGGAAGGAATCTTCCCCAACACGTTTTATGAAGCTAACATCACCCTAATACCAAAACCAGAAAAGGATGCTACAAAAAAAGAAAACTACAGACCAATACCCGTTATGAATACAGATGCAAAAATTCTCAACAAAATCCTAGTAAACTGAGTTCAGGTGTTTATAAAAAAAAAAAAATCAATCATGACCAACTGGGCTTCATCCCAGAGATATAGGGATGGTTCAACATACACAAATGTATAAATATAATTCGCCACATAAAGAGAAGCAAAACCAAAGACCATATGACCCTCTAAATAGATGCAAAAAAGCATTCAACAAAATCCAGAACCATTTTATGATAAGAATGATTAACAAAATAGGAATAGACAGAACTTAGCTAAAAATGATAAAAGCCATATATGACAATCCCATAGCCAACATCATACTGAATGGGGAAAAATTGAAAGCATTCACATTTAGGACTGCAACCTAAGGATGTTTCCTTCTATCACTGCTTCCATCCAGCATGGTGCTGGAAGTCCTAGCTAGAGCAATAAGACAAGAGAAGGAAACCAAGGGCATCCATATGGGGACAGAAAGGGTCAAAGTATAGCTCTTTGCTGATGATATGATCTTATATCTAGAAAACCTAAAACAGTGTGCCATGAGACAATTGGAATTCACAAAGAAATTCAGCAATACCTCAGGTTACACAATCAATGTACAGAAATTAGTAGCATTCCTATACACCAATGACAGTCAAACTGAGAACAAAATCAAAGACTCAAAAGCATTCACAATTGCAACCAAAAAGTAAAATACCTAGGCATATATTTAACTAAGGAGGTAAAAGGCCTCTACAAGGAAAACTATGAAACACTGAGGAAGGAAATAGCAGAGGACATAAACAGATGGAAAACCATACCATGCTCATGGATCGGCAGAATCAACATTGTTAAAATGTCAACACTACTCAAAGTGATCTACAGTTTCAATGCAATCTCTATGAAAATACCATCATGATTTTTTGCAGATCTAGAAAAAACTAATTCTATGCTTCGTATGGAACTGGAGAAAACCCCATATAGTAAAGCAATTTTTTTTGAGACAGAGTCTCACTCTGTTGCCTGGGATAGAGTGCCATGGCATCAGCCTAGCTCACAGCAACCTCAAACTTCTGGGCTCAAATGATCCTCCTGCCTCAGCCTCCCAGGTAGCTGGGACTACAGGCATGTGCCACCATGCCCAGCTAATTTTTTTTCTATTTTCAGTAGAGATGGGATCTTGCTCTTGCTCAGGCTGGTCTCAAACTTCTGAGCTCAGGCAATCTTCCCACCTCAACCTCCCAAAGTGCTAGGATTACAAGTGTGAGCCACCATGCCAGGCCGTAAAAGTAATCTTAAGCAAAAAGAATTGGGAGCATCAATTTACCAGACTTCAAGCTACACTACAAGGTTACAGTAACTAAAACAGCATCATATTGGCATAATATCAGAGACATAGACCAATGGAACAGAACTGAGAACCCAAAAATAAAACCATCCTTATATAGCCATCTAATCTTTGACAGAGCAGACAAAAACATACAATGGGGATAGGAATCCTTATTCAATAAAAGGTGCTGGAAAAATTGGATAGCCACATGTAGAAGACTGAAAGAGGGGCCACACTTTTCACCTCTCACAAAAATCAACTCACAGTGGATAACATAATTAAACCTACGGCATGAAACTATAAGAATTCTAGAAGAAAATGGTGGAAAAACCTTTATAGACATTATCCTAGGGAAATAAATCATGAAGAATATCCAAAAGGCAATCATAGAAACAACAAAAATAAAATAAATAAATGATACCCAAACCAATTAAGCCTTCCCTTGGCTTCTGCATAGCCAAGGAAACTATCATGAGAGCAAACAGACAACCTACATAATGGGAGAATATATTTGCATGCTACATATTCTATAAAGGGCTGATAACTGGAATATATATAGAACTCAGGAAAATCAGCAAGAAAAAACCATACAACTCTTATCAAAACGTGGGCAATGGACATGAACAGAAACTTTACAAAAAAAAAAGACAGACTAATGGCAAACATATAAAAAATGCTCTACATCTATAATCATTAGGGAAATGCAAATCAGGACGACAAAGTGATATCACTTAACTGCAGTGAGAATGTCCTTTATCAAAAAGTCCTAAAATAGAGTGGAAAGAAGCAAGGCCCATTCCAGACTGTGGGTCTCTGAGAGCCCCATCCGGCACGCAGATTTTCTGACTGAGGGGGCCATTCCAGCCCCTCCCTGACAGCTTTTCCTGAAAGCAGAGAACAGAACTTTGATCCCAGCTAACAACATTGGTGGTGTGTGAGGGCAGGCTTACCCAACCCAGCTCCACCCAGACTCTCTCCTAGACCAGCCCTCACTGATGGGGAGAAAAAGACACACCTGGAAATCCCAGGGCACCAACGAACACCTGAGGCACTAGAGTGCCACTCTACAGGAACAAGAGCTGGATACAGGACACAAAAACAACAGCGTAGCCTGTTTCTCCAAACAAGCGCCACCTACTGACAGGGAGGATATCCCGCACAACTTTTTCATGGCACCAACTGACTCATTATACAGGGAGTGGTCATATCTCACCCACAGACATCACCTACCAGCTCAGAAACTACACAAGGCGTGTGAATACCCAAACAAAAACCTAAAGGAAAGAAACAACAACTGATCGACATGAGAAGAAATCAGCGAAGGAACTCAGGAAATATGAAGAACCAAATGGAAAACACACCCCCAAAGAGGAGCCCCAGCCCCCTAGAAATGGACACCATCCAAAATCAGGCAACCAAAATGACAGAAGAGGAATTTCGTATGTGGATCATAAAAACACTTACCGACCTGCAAGAACAACTCAATAACCAACACAAAGAAACCACAAAAAGCCTCCAGGAACAGGAACAAAAGTTCACTAAAGAAATAGACACAATGAAGAAAACTTTAACCAAACTCCTGGAAATGAAGAATCAATTCAGGGAACTACAAAATACAGTGGAAAGTCTCAAGAACAGGGTAGATCAAACAGAAGAAAGAATCTCAGAGATTGAAGATACCACCCTCTAATTAAATAAATCAGTCACAGAGATAGAGCAGAGAAATAAGAGAAAAGAGCAAAGTCTACAAGAGATGTGGGATTACGTGAAGAAACCTAATGTGAGGGTCATAGTGGTAACAGAAAGGGAAGAAGACAACACTCAAGGGTTGGACAAGCTATTTGAAGATATAATAGAGGAAAATTTCCCAGGCCTTGCTACAAATCTCGATATACAAGTTCAAGAAGCTCGGAGGACTCCTGGGTGACTCAATCTTACAGAATTTCCCGTGAGCTGATGAGAAGAATGTATATTCAGTGCACTTTGGGTAGAATGTCCTGTAAATGTCAGTCAAACCCAACTGTTCTAGAGTTTTGTTTAAGTCCATTATTTCTTTATTAATATTCTGTTTGGAGGATCTGTCTTGTGCCATCAGTGAGGTGTTGAAATCTCCAGTAATTATGAAGTTACTATTAATCAATTTGCTTAGATCCATTAAGGTTTGCTTTATGAATCTGGATGGACCTAAGTTGGGTGCATATATATTTAAAATTGTTATCTCTTCTTGTTTAACTGTGCCCTTCACCATTATATAATGACCCTCTTTGTCTTTCACTACTTTTGTTGGTTTAAAAACCAAATCGTCTGAAATTAGAACTGCCACGCTAGCCTTATTTGGCTTCCATTTGCCTGAAATACTGATGTCCACCCTTTTACTTTTAGTCTATATGCAACCTTGCAGATTAGATGTGTGTCCTGAAGACAGCATATACTTGGCCTGTATTTTCTTATCCATTCAGCCAGCCTATGTCTCTTGAGTGGGGAGTTTAAGCCATTCACAATTATTGAGAGAACTGATAGGTAAGGTAGATTACTGTTCATTCTGTTGTGTTTGATGTTGTTGCTTTGATTTCTCTCTTGAGCCATTGTAATATCTGGCCTTTAATCTTTGGGTTTTGGTTGTTTTTATATTTGTGAGTTTTTATTATGGTGTTCCGTGAGTAACACTGTTTTGAGTACTTCTTGTAGGGCTGGTCTTGTCTTGGTGAATTCTCTGAGACTTTCATTATCTGAGAATGTCTTTATTTCAACTTCATATGTGAAGCTTTGTTTTGTAGGGAATAAGATTCCAAGCTTGGCATTGTTTTGTTTCAGAAGAGTGAGAATGGGGCCCCAGTCTCTCCTTGCTTGTAAAGTCTCATTAGAGTAGCTGGTGTTATTTCAATTGGCTTTCCCTTGGATGTTACTTGCTTCTTTCATCTTACAGCTCTTAGAAGGGCCTCTTTACTTGATATTGTGGTCAGTCTGATGACTGCATATCCTGTTTGCATTGAATCTCCCAGAGGTCCTCTGAGCTTCTTGAACTTGTATATCGAGATTTTGAGCAAGGCCTGGGAAATTTTCCTCTATTATATTTTCAAATAGCTTGTCCAACCCTTGAGTGTTGTCTTCTTCCCCTTCTGGTAACCCTATGACCCTCACATTAGTTTTCTTCACATAATCCCACATCTCTTGTAGGCTTTGCTCTTTTCTCTTATTTCTCTGCTCTATCTATGTGACTGATTTACTTAATTAGAGGGTGTTCAATCTCTGAGATTCTTTCTTCTGTTTGATCTACCCTGTTCTTGAGACTTTCCACTGTATTTTGTAGTTCCCTGAATTGATTCTTCATTTCTAAGAGTTCAGTTAAACTTTTATTGTGTCGATATCTTTAGTGACCTTTTGTTCCTGGTCCTGGAGGCTTTTTGTGGTTTCTTTGTGTTGGTTACTGAGTTGTTCTTGCAGGTCGTTGAATTTTCTTCTTATCCACATTTGATATTCCTCTTCTGTCATTTTGGTTGCCTGATTTTGGATGGTGTCTGTTTATAAGGGGCTTGTGCTCCTCTTTGGGGGTGTGTTTTCCATTTGGTTCTTCATATTTCCTGAGTTCCTTCGCTGATTTCTTCCCATGTCGATCAGTTGTTGTTTCTTTCCTTTAGGTTTTTGTTTGGGTATTCACACGCCTTTTGTAGTTTCTGAGCCGGTAGGTGGTGTCTGTGGGTGAGATTCGACCACTCCCTGTATAATGAGTCAGTAGGTGCCATGAAAAGGGTGTGCAGGATGTCCTCCCTGTCAGTAGGTGGCGCTTGCTTGGAGGAACAGGCTACTCTGTGGTTTTTGTGTCCTGTAACCAGCCCTTGTTTCTGTAGAGAGGCACTCTAGTGCCTCCGGTGGTCAGTGGAGCCCTGGGACTTCCAGGTGTGTCCTTTTCTCCCCCTCAGTGAGGGCTGGCATAGGAGAGAGTCTGGGTGGAGCTGGGTTGGGTAAGCCTGCCCTCAGGTACCATCAATGTCGTTAGCAGGGCTCAAAATTCTGTTCTCTGCTTCCAGGAAAAGCTGTCAGGGAGAGACTGGAATGGCCCCCTCAGTCAGAAAGTCTGCGTGTGGGATCGGGCTGTCTGAGACCTGCAGTCTGGAGCAGGCCTCGCGTCTTTCCACCCACCCCAACTCTACAGCTACTCCTGGGCCTCTGCCAGCAGGTCAGAACACACGCCACCAGGCCTTCCCTGACTGTGATGCCGGCAGGGATGTTCTCTGTGCAGGAAAGTCACCTGGGCTAGGCTCACGGCCTCCCTTTGGGAGGAGCGTTGCCCTCTAGGACGCTGATCTGCCCCTGAAGGCACACACACTTCAGTTTGCTGTTCACGTATATCCCTTCTGTGCCTCGGGCCATGCGAGACTTCGGTGCATGTGATCTGGTCTGCAGGTCTGACTTCTGGGCCCCAGTGTTCAAACTATATCCCCATCAAGGAGAGGAGTGCCAGTCCCAATTCACCCATGGGGAGCCCAAGCTGGGTCTATGTCTCTCAGTCTCAGTGTCTGCCACGTTCTCCTGGGATCACCATGCCAGCAGCAACTGGGAGGGCTGGCGGGTAGGGTGCTCACGTTCTGAGTTCCCCTTAGTCAGCTGTAGGGCCCAAAAAGGGAAGGTCCCATTCCCTGCTGGTGCCTCTGGATGGTGGCTATATTGTCTCTCTGGGCAGCCACGGGTAGAGTCGGCGGAGGGGAAAATGAAACAATATGGCGCCTGCAGCATGGCTCGGGTCTGTGCACATGCAGGTGTCCTGAGGGGTTTGGGAGCCTGGTGCCACGTCCGCTACTAGCTTGCTGCTCACTGGCGGCAGCTGTCTCTGGGCTGGTGTCTGCAGGTCTCTCCACCCACTGGGGAACCCAATAGCAGTCCGAGATGCAGGGGAGGGGAAAGTTGACCATTCCACCTACCCTTCCCACTGGTCTCCGGGCTGCTCCGGTGGTCTCAGCTTCCAGTTCTCCTCCGCAACCTTCTCCCATGGAATCTCCTGTGGTCTCAGGTACCCCTCCTTCTGACCCTCGTCCTCTGTATGCTCATCTTCTTGTTTCTTTCTTCTAATTGCTGCTAGAATCTGTCTTTTCTGCAGTGACACTTGTCTGGCGGTGATTCCCATCCGCCATCTTGATTCCCCTCCCTAATTTTTTATTTTTATGGATACATAATAGTTGAACATAATTAAGGAGTACATGTGATATTTTGATATAAGCATACGAAGTATGATGATAAAATCAGGGTAAAAATGGGATATCCACCACCTCAAGTGTTTATCATTTCTTTGCTTTAGGAAAATTCCAACTATACTCTTTTAGTTATTTTGAAATATATGTAAAATTATTAATTATAGTCCCTGTATTGGGCTACCAAACACTAGATCTTATTCCTTCTCTCTAACTGTATTTTTGTATCCAATAATCAGCCTCTCCTTATGGCCCCCAAAAGCCTCTGATAACCATCATTCTACTCTCTGTCCCATGAGTTTATTATTTTTTAGCCCTCACATGTGTGAGAAAATGTGATATTTGCCTTTCTGTGCCTGGCTTATTTCTCTGACATAATGTCCTCTAGTTGCATTTATGTTATTGCAAATGACATGATTTGATTCTTTTTTAAAGGCTGAATAATATTCCATTCTGCATATGTAACACCTTTCTACATTTTAAATTTATTCTTTTTTAATATTTCAAAGTATTTTTTGCAGTTAGAATATAGTTTTATATTTATTTATTTATTTACTTACTTCAAGAAATTAAAAGAGGAGGGAGGATAAAGATGGCGGATGAGAAACACCACCAGACAAAGTGTCTCTGCAGAAAAGACAGATTCTAGCAGAAATTAGAAAAAAGAAGCAAGAATACAAGCCTACAGTGGACGATGGCCGGAAGGAGGGGTACCTGAGACCCCGGAGGACTCCACAGGGGGAGGATGCTGAGGAAATTTGGAAGCTGAGACCGCTGGAGCAGCCCGGAGACAAGCAGGAAGGCCCCTGCCTGACAGCTTTTACTGGAAGCAGAGAACAGAACTTTGACCCCTGCTAACGGCATTGGTGGTGCCTTAGGGCAGGCTTACCCGATCCAGCTCTGCCCAGACTCTCTCCTAGACCAGTCCTCACTGAGGGGGGAGAAAAGGAAACACCTGGAAGTCCCAGGGCCTCACCGACCACCTGAGGCACAAGAGTGCCTCCCTAAAGGAACAAGCAGATAACAGGACACAAAAACAACAGCATAGCATGTTCCTCCAAACAAGCGCCACCTATTGACAGGGAGGTCACCCTGCACAGCCTTTTCACGGCACCTACTGACTTATTATACAGGGAATGGTCGAATCTCACCCACAGACACCACCTACTGGCTCAGAAACTAAACAAGGCGTGTGAATACCCAAACGAAAACCTAAAGGAAAGAAACAACAACTGATCGACATGAGAAGAAATCAGCGAAGGAACTCAGGAAATATGAAGAACCAAATGGAAAACACACCTCCAAGAGAAGCACCAGCCCCCTAGAAATGGACACTAACCAAAATCAGGCAACCAAAATGACAGAAGAGGAATTTCGTATGTGGATCATAAAAACACTTACCGACCTGCAAGAACAACTCAATAACCAACACAAAGAAACCACAAAAACCCTCCAGGAACAGGAATAAAAGTTCACTAAATAAATAGACACAATGAAGAAAAGTTTAACCGAACTCCTAGAAATGAAGAATCAATTCAGGGAACTACAAAATACACTGGAAAGTCTCAAGAACAGGGTAGATCAAACAGAAGAAAGAATCTCAGAGATTGAAGATACCACCCTCCAACTAAATAAAACAGTCACAGAGATAGAGCAGAGAAACAAAAGAGCAAAGCCTACAAGAGATGTGGGATTTTGTGAAGAAACCTAATGTGAGGGTCATAGGGTTACCAGAAGGGGAAGAAAACAACACTCAAGGGTTGGACAAGCTATTTGAAAATATAATAGAGGAAAATTACCCAGGCCTTGCTCAAAATCTCGATATACAAGTTCAAGAAGCTGAGAGGACCCCAGGGAGATTCAATGCAAACAGGAAGATATCACAACATGCAGTCATCAGACGGACCACTATATCAAGTAAAAAGGCCCTTCTAAGAGCTGTAAGACGAAAGAAGCGAGTAACATACAAGTGAAAGCCAATTTGAATAACACCGGACTTCTCTAATGAGACTTTACAAGCAAGGAGAGACTGGAGTCCCATTCTCACTCTTCTGAAACAAAACAATGCCCAGCCTAGAATCTTATTCCTTGCCAAACTAAGCTTCATATATAAAGGAGAAATAAAGACATTCTCAGACAAGCAAAGTCTCAGAGAATTCACCAAGACAAGACCAGCCCTACAAGAAGCACTCAAAACAGTGCTACACAGGAAACACCATAATAAAAACTCACAAATATACAAACAACCAAAACCCAAAGATTAAAGGCCAGATAATACAATGGCTCAAGAGAGAAATCAAATCAACAACATCCAACCCAACAGAATGAACAATAATCTACCTTACCTATCAATTCTCTCAATAAATGTGAATGGCTTATACTCTCCATTCAAGAGACATAGGCTGGCTGAATGGATAAGAAAATACAGGCCAAGTATATGCTGTCTTCATGACACACACCTAACCTGCAAGGATGCATATAGACTAAAAGTAAAAGGGTGGAGATCAGTATTCCAGACAAGTGGAAGCCAAAAGAAGGCTGGCGTGACAGTTCTAATTTGAGACGATTTACTTTTTTAAACCAACAAAAGTAGTGAAAGACAAAGAGGGTCATTATATAATGGTGAAGGGCACAGTTCAACAAGAAGAGATAACAATTTTAAATATATAAGCACCCAACTTAGGTGCACCCAGATTCATAAAGCAAACCTTACTGGATCTAAGCAAATGGATTAATAGTAACTCCATAATCACCGGATAATTCAACACCCTACTGACAGCATAAGACACATCCTCCAAACAGAATATTAATAAAAAAAATTGACTTAAACAAAACTCTGGAACAATTGGGTCTGACTGACATTTACAGGTCATTCTACCCAAAATACACTGAATATATGTTCTTCTCATCAGCTCAAGGGACATTCTCTAAGATTGACCATATCCTAGGATATAAAGTAAACCTCAAGAAATTTAAGAAAATAGAAATCATACCATGTACCTTCTCAGATCATAGTGGAATACAGTAGAAATCAACCCTAACAGAAACTCACATTTCTACACAAAAACATGGAAATTAAACAACCTCCTACTAAATGATTACTTCATAAATGAAGAAATCAAGATGGAAATAAAAAAGTTCTATGAAGAAAATGACAATGGAGAGACAAGTTATCACATCCTCTGGGACACAGCAAAAGCAGTTCTGAGAGGAAAGTTTATCTCCATAAAGGCCTATAACCAAAAGTCAAAAAGATCACAAAGAGACAATCTAATTAAACGACTTAAAGAGCTGCAAAAAGAAGAACAGACTAACCCCAAACCCAGCAGAAGTGAAATCAACAAGATCAAATCAGAACTAAACGAAATTGAAAACAGGGAAGCTATTCAGGAGATTAATAAAACAAAAAGTGGTTCTTTGAAAAAATAAACAAAATTGACACACCACTGGTTAGGTTAACGAAAAGCAGAAAAGAGAAATCTCTAATAAGTTCCATCAGGAACAAAAAAGGAGAAATCATAGTTGATCCCGAGAAATACAAGATATAATTTATGAATAGTACAAAAATCTTTATGCACACAAACTGGAAAATGTGGAGGAAATGGACAAATTTCTAGAAACACACAGCCTCCCTAGGCTCAGCCAGGAAGAAATGGATTCCCTGAACAGACTAATCTCAAGAGCTGAAATAGAAACAGCAATTAAAAATCTCCCTAAAAAGAAAAGTCTTGGTCCAGATGGTTTCACACCCGAATTTTACCACACTTACAAAGAAGAACTAGTACCTATCTTGCAGAAACTATTCCACAACATCGAGAAGAACGGAAGCCTCTCCGACAGCTTTTATGAGGCGAATATTACTCTGATACCAAAACCTGGAAAGGATGCAACAAAAAAAGAAAACTACAGACCAATATCCCTAATGAATATAGATGCAAAAATTTTCAACAAAATCTTAGCTAACCGAATCCAGACGCTTATCAAAAAAATAATCCATCACGACCAAGTGGGCTTCATCCCAGGGATGCAGGGATGGTTCAACATACGTAAATCTATAAATGCAATTCAACACATAAAGAGAAGCAAAAACAAAGACCACATGATTCTTTCAATAGATGCAGAAAAAGCTTTTGACAAAATTCAACATCCTTTCATGATACAAACACTCAATAAAATAGGCATAGAAGGGACATACCTAAAACTGATACAAGCCATATATGACAGACCCATAGCCAACATCATTCTGAATGGGGAAAAACTGAAAGCATTCCCACTTAGAACTGGAGCCATACAAGGCTGCCCACTATCTCCACTTCTATTCAACATAGTGCTGGAAGTCCTGGCTACAGCAATCAGACAGAAAAGTGGAATTAAAGGTATCCAAATAGGGGCAGAAGAGATCAAACTTTCACTGTTTCCTGATGATATAATATCATATTTAGAAAACCCCAAGGATCCAACCAAGAAACTCCTGAAACTGATAAATGAATTTAGTAAAGTCTCAGGATACAAAATCAATACACAGGAATCAGAGGCATTCATATACGTCAACAATAATCTAATTGAGAACCAAATCAAAGGCTCAATTCCCTTCACAATAGCAACAAAGAAATTAAAGTACCAAGGAATATACTTAATCAAGGAGGTAAAAGACCTCCACAGGGAGAACTATGAAACACTGAGGAACGAAATAGCAGAGAATGTAAACAAATGGAAATCCATATCATGCTCGTGATCGGCAGACTCAAAATCATTAAAATGTCTATACTACCCAAACTGATCTATAGATTCAATGCAATACCTACTAAAATCCCATCATCATTCTTCAGAGATATCAAAAAAATAATTTTACGCTTCATATGGAACCAAAGAAGACCACGAATATCAAAAGCAATTCTAGGCAACAAAAACAAAATGGGAGGCATTAATATGCCAGATATCAAACTATACTACAAAGCTGTAGTAATTAAATCAATCTGGTATTGGCACAAAAATAGGAACATTGACCAGTGGAACAGATCTGAGAATCCTGATATAAAACCAACCTCATATAGCCATCTAATCTTTGACAAAGCAGACAAAAACATACGCTGGGGAAAAGAATCCCTTTTCAATAAATGGTGCTGGGAAAACTGAATAGCCACCTGTAGAAGGCTAAAACAGGACCCACACCTTTCACCTCTCACAAAAATTAACTCATGCTGAATAACAGACTTAAACCTAAGGTATGAAACTATTACAATTCTAGAGGAAATTGTTGGAAACACTCTCCTAGACATCGGCCTAGGCAAAGAGTTTATGAAGAAGTCCCCAAAGGCAATCACAGCAGCAACAAAAATAAATAAATCGGACATGATCAAACTAAAAAGCTTCTGCACAGCCAAAGAAATAGTCATGAAAGTAAACAGACAACCTACAGAATGGGAGAAAATTTTTGCATCCTACGCATCCAATAAGGGACTGAAAACTAGAATATACTTAGAACTCATGAAAATCATCAAGAAAAAAATCAAATAACCCTATTAAAAAGTGGGCAAAGGACTTGAACAGAAACTTTTCTAAAGGAGACAGAATAATGGCCAACAAACATATGAAAAAATGCTCACCATCTCTAATCATCAGGGAAATGCAAATCAAAACCACAATGAGATATCACTTAACTCCAGTGAGAATGGCCTTTATCAAAAAGTCTCCAAATAACAAATGCTGGCGTGGATGCGTAGAGAGAGGAACACTCCTACACTGCTGGTGGGACTGCAAACTAGTTCAACCTCTGTGGAAAGCAACATGGAGATACCTTAAAGCGGTACAAGTGAATCTACCATTTGACCCAGCTATCCCATTGCTGGGCATCTACCCAAAAGATCCAATGACACTCTACACAAAAGACACCTGCACTCGAATGTTTATAGCAGCACAATTCATAATTGCAAGGCTGTGGAAACAGCGCAAGTGCCCATCAATCCAAGAATGGAGTAATAAAATGTGGTATATGTATACCATGGAGTACTATTCAGCTCTAAGAAACAACGGTGATATAGCACATCTTATATTTTCCTGGTTAGAGCTGGAACCCATACTACTAAGTGAAGTATCCCAAGAATGGAAAAACAAGCACCATATATACTCACCAGCAAATTGGTATTAACTGAGCAGCACCTAAGTGGACAGATAGGTACTACAGGAATAGGGTAC